>MIQA02008580.1:0-17252 GCA_001887855.2 Sclerospora graminicola | reverse complement strand
TCTACTACGAGAGACAATGAGTCTCTCGGCTTAGTCTTTCTCTTCGACGCTACATTAGTAGCGTGGGCATTTGATGACACCTCTGCACGTGATGCAGAGGTGGGAGCTGCTTTAGCAGTATCGGCAGTGCCCTTAAGAGCGCCGCCGCGTTTCCCGACCATTTGTTTTCTTATAGTCGTTAATGGGTAATAACAAATATCGTTATGACCAACAAGTGCCACCATTCGATTAGCCAATATTCCTTTATATTATTGGCCAACCACCTTGAGTGGGGGTGATGTAAAGGGGTGCCATTACAAAAGTGATATTTAAGTTAAAACTATCACAGTTCAATTTCTGACTTAATGTCTGAAATGTGAATATTGGATTATAAGTTGTTATAATTCACCTTGAGAACAGATTCTGATATAATTATCGAATCTAACAAGTAATCGTCTAACGATAAAGATATCAAATTCAGACTCGAGAGCTTTTATATCTACATTTGTTTGTTATGATTAACGTTTAGATTTACTTATAGTGTATTGTTAACTCATATATTACGCAGGGCTCATAAATTTTAACTTTAACTTACCTTCTTCTAGACACGTGGCCTTAGGTTGTATATAAGTTCCGAATATATAGGTATATGACTTTTAAGTGATTAATTAATAAATTAATTAGTCTATTCTAAGTTTATCTAAGGTAAACTAAGGAGGATCAAATTTACATTTGGTCCTACTCAATTGCACGCTTCATGGGGATATCACTTGAAATTATTGTGGAAGATAAAAATTATATTGTGAAATTTACGTTTCTTTCGTGGCTATCGATTATCTCAGATTATTGCCTAGTCCGGTCGATTGAATTTCCCGACCGCGCTTTTTTTTACTGTATTTTGAATAAAACACCTACCCTAAACCGTCCCCCGATAAAGATTTCCATTGAAAACAATTCTTACAGTGTAAGCCGTGTAACAGCTAGGCTGTTACAGAAGGTGCATTTTAAAGACAGGGTTGTTTTCAATGAAAATCTTTATCGGAGGACGGTTTAGGGTAGGTGTTTTAATTCAAAATACAGCATCAACCAGTTCGGCGGCTTTCCCAGCGTCCGTGGTCTTTAGGTTGACCAGCAAAAGTGGTCAGCCGCTGTATCACGGATGCCACGAGGGCGTGCTATGTCCAGGTGGGTGTCGGATGGCACGCCGGATAGGAGCTGGTTCTTACGTCAGATGTACCACTCGGGCCCCCGCTTCGTCTAACCGGCCCTGAGAAGTCTGTATATCGGATAGGAAGATGGTTCGTTGGTCCAGGAGATCAGAGACCACCTCACGGTATTGGACCACGCTTTACTGGACTTGATCATATAATTTTTGGAGTTGCTGGATCTGGGTCTGGAGCTTGGATTGTCCGGAAGTCATCCTTGGCAGACGTCTCTGGCACCTCTCAATTTCCCGCAGGATTCGGATACTGAACCCTTTCAGCTTACCCAAATCCACGTGCCAAACCACCAATTGCTGCGATATACGGAGATATTGCTGGTAACAATTGACTATCGTTCGGGCAGCATGTGAAGATTTGACCATCAAGGTCTTGAGATACAAGATGTGGTTTCCTATAAGGAGGTATCGAGAAGTAAGCGGCCAAAATGTGAAAGAGACAGGAATAGAGGCAGTTACGTTGAAGCTCCGAGAGAAAAACGGTCATCTGATGTATGATGCGGAGTGGGTTGATGGATTCGGATAGCAACATGAACCGGTCACGATCGCGTGTAGCTCCGGTACCTGGTTCTCCAACTGGGTGATCCGGGTCTGAGAGCCTAGAGCTGATGGCAACACCCTGCCACCCACCTCATCCGCGCGTCGATTCGCCAGGTCAGCAACCAAGGTCATCTCGTCTTAGGACTGTTTTCAAGTTGACTGCCTGAGCGTCAGGACAGCGATATGAATCTACAGGCTAGCAACTTCCAGCTGCCTGCCTGTGCGCAGGACCTCGAGGGCATGAGCTTAAGTAACTTACGGTCGGCCTGGCAGACCTGTGTGGATCAGCCGATATTCGTCTCGCATTGGGCTCACGGAGTCAGACATGATCCAAGCGGGAGCAGCGAAGAAAACGAGTAGTGAGATCGTGCCTCAACCGTTGTGCGGCAGTCACAAGAGTCAGGGGCGGCTGTGGTGAAGGAGCTCCAGTATCGATTAACATGCAGATGAATGATAGGCCCATCCTCTGATTGGTCAACATGGCCATTCGTAGTAGTTGCCCTAAGTCAGCTCAAAAGTCAGGACGATAGATACGGACGATGCACGAGAAGAACACTGAGGGGTAGCGGATCGGCATATGAGGATGTGAAAGGAGTACAAGTAGGGTTTAGAGGCTATGTGGAGTCAGAAGCGAATCTGAACCATGTCAGCCTGTTGTTGAAGTCAGGTTTGCAGTGCTGCCCGGGTCAGACCAGCTGAGGTCCAAGACGGCTTGGCGTTCTATGAAGATTGCCAACAGTTAGTGCAGACGGTCAAGAGTCGTGCGAGGGTTCTAGCGGGGCTATAGTAGCCTGACACGTCATTATTAGCCAATCGGGTGTACTGGACGAAGACGTTGAATTAGCGGACCACCCTATTTGGTGTAAGGTACACGAACGACAAGCAAAGCCGACCACCATATTTGGTGTAGGGTACATCATAGGTTTTAATCGGATAAAAGCAGTATACGTTACTCTTTCCAAGACACGAGTCGCTATTGGTTCACAGCAGAGGTCTAACAAGGTCCCCTATGGTTGTAATTGGTTTGCCCGGGGTAGGTCACAAGAGACCCTCCGGAAGCCCCGGACCGGGAGTCAGTGGAATTCGTATACTCACTCTAGTCGCCCTTGTTTGGAACACGGTAAAGTTATATTGAAATGGAAGGTGAAGTATTGACTTACTGTTAAAGAGTGTAGATAAGTGCTTGCAGTTCACATTTACACATAAGGTTGGAGTAATCCCCTTATTGTCCTTGGTTGGGCTGGCCGATTGAGTAATCTCGGTCCAGCACTTGCGGTATACTGATACCAAGTATAACGCCAGTCCGCTCCCCGTTGATAATTTCCGCCCAGGAGCAACCCTAGTCCTAACCCTCGTTCTGCTGCCCTAACCGGACATCTTAACCTTTCTTCCAAGTGTCCGCCAGGACAGCGTAACTGCCAATGCTGACGGGTATACAAGGTGAGATTCAAGAGATGGATCATCCCGGTCGTCCTAGCCAAGATGATGGTAGTGACCGGTCGGGTCAGTTGAAAGGAGAATGTTGGGTGTCCTCGTTCGTCAAGGGAGAAGGTCTTCCCAATCGCGTTAGAGTGGCCAGTATCTAATGTTAAAAAGGGTGTCGGGGCATATAGCGCTCTTGTATGGAAATTACCTGAATGGACCATCTTATTGTGCTGATTCGGATTACACGCCAGGTATCAGGGTCAACGAAGCTGAGTACCGTGGTCTGCTTCTGGATTTGGATCTCCTTAATGCGCAAAGAAGGGACGAGTAATCATTTGTGGAGATTCAAATATTTTGATCTGATAAATCCCCGGAGAAATTGATTGTCAGGCGCCCCATCTGAAGTTGTTAAAAGACCGGGTCATGAAGATCTTGCGGGGGTGGCCGAATCACGACCCCCACCGGGTGAAACCGATTGTTGATAACTTAGCAAAAATGGTCATCCGTGATCAGACCGGATCGGTGATTACAGATGATGCGACATTGGACGAATTAGTCGAGATTAAGAGATTGTCCAAGATAAATTGCTCGGATGATAAGGGATGTTAGCACAAGTGACAATATTGACTAGATGGCGAAAAAAACGTCGTGAAACGGTCATATGGTATCAGCTATAGCCAGGACAGGCGCTTTAGTTAAGCTTGGCTTGACTGCATCAAAAGCGTCTTGGCACTGGTGTGGTGTAGTCGCTCTCAGAAATTCTTCCTGAGATGCGAACATCCAAGGGGGCCCCAAATGACTGACTGTCGGAGGGGGTACTCCGTCCATCCGAGTCATGATCCGATCCAGCATCCGGTCGGCTGGATCGGTCACTTCCATCACCTTGGTCGTGACGACTTGGATGATCCATGTTAAAAGCTCACCTTGTGTACCAGTCAGCACTGCCGGTTGCGCTCTCTTGAGGGACCCTAGGGCGGAAGGTTAAATGTCCGTCGAATAGGGAAACGAGGGTTAGGACATGTATAGCTCCTGGGCGGAAATTTTCACGGGGGGCACGATTAACAATATATTTGAAGTTTGTATACTGCGGGGGCTGGACCGAGAATAATCGATCGGCCAGCTAAACCAATGACAATAAAGGGGTAAATCCAAACGTGTACGTAAAGGGGAATCCAAATGTAACTCCACAATCTTCCACAGTAGGCCAAAACGTTACCACACTTTCCAATACTAGATATAACCATGTTCAGAACACGGGCGACTTGAGGTGAGTATACACAACGCAGCGACTCCCGGTCAGGGGACTTCCGGTGGGTTACTTTAACCTTCCCCGGGCAAACCAATAGCAGCAAGAGGGGACCTTGTTAGCCCTCTGCTGTGAACCAAGGAAAGCGAATTGTGTCTAAGAAAGCGGAACGTATACTGATTTTTATCCCTATGTCCAATACTTCTTTTTGTGTAACCTTCCCCAAATAGCCCGGTTGGATAGTTATGTGTCTTATCTGAAGTAGCCCGGTAAAATCCGATCGGACGCTGTTTTGTGTTCCGGCCTGGCCGGTACACCGACCCCAGTTGGTACCAACCCAACCGGTGCACCGACCCTTGATGGTATCCACCCGGCCAGTACACCAACCCCAACTGGTACATGACCGGCCGGTACACCGAACCCAGCCGGATCGCCCGGATGGCCATCCATCCAAGCGCACTTGACCGCTGGCGTTAGCACTTCCTTGGCAGCTCCACGTCCGACCCTGGTTCCTCCTCCGTCCTCTAAGAAACTCAACCTCCTTCAGGACCCTTCGCCCATACCTTCCGACTAATCTGCCCTTCGGTTGTCCACCATCCGAGGTCATCCCGTTCGCCTGGTCTGCTAGTCTAACTCTCCACGTCTAGGCCACACCCATCTGGCCCAATTCCAGGCCTGGCACCGTCCTGCTGCTGGCAATACATCCAGAGGCCACCAGATTACGTCCCTTGTCGGCCGATCCGGGCATCCAGCTAAGGACGACATTTCCACCTATTTGGTGGGGCGTTCACTTCCCATTAGTCCGTTAATTTCTAAGTCGCTTAACCACACTGGGTAATCCAGTGCCATTCAACATATTACCTCATTAATTGAGAGAGTGGTTGAATTAGGCCAGCATAATTGCACGAATACTTTGCAAATATGTTGTCGACCCAAGGAACTTTCGAAATTCCTTGTCATTGTTTGGCTTAGGCCATTCAACAATCACCCTGATCATCTCTGAATTAGGAAGCACCCGTTCTTGTCCACGAAGCCGCCAAGAACGGGTATCTTAGGTGCACCAAGGGTGCACTTCTTTAGATTGACATAGAGCTTATGCGTTAGCATAAGCTCTAACACCCGACGTAGATGTTCTATATGAACATCTACATCGCTTTTACCGTGTTCAGCCTTGCAGTGGGTAAACAGGTCGTCAAAATAGCTTGGTGCGAATTCTCGCACCGGGCGTAATAGATGCGTGACACATCTTTTGAATGTGGCAGGAGCATTTCGAAGCCCATGTGGCATCACAAGCCACTCCTAAAGCATACCGCTTGGAGTGCTTACTGCCGTGAGAGGGGTATCCTTCTTACGCATAAGGATTTGGTAGAAACCATCCCTTAAATCGAGAGCACTGGAGACGGTGCTCCCGCTCATGCCATCAATGATGACATCTTTCCGCGGTATCGGCGTCTGTGCCGGTACCGTGGCTGCATTCAGCTTATTAAAAGCATGAACGATCCGCCACCCTCTGGTGGCCTTTTTAACACAGAAGATGGGACTGAAAAGCGGTGAGGTCGACTCCCGCACATATCACGCCTTACGACGAGTTTTAAAGAACTCGTCGATCTCCTTGACCTGGTCACGCAGTAATGGCCTTTGCCGCGTGATACATTACTTTGTGCCAGGCACGAGGTCAATTTCATGTTTAGTTGTCTTATCTTTAACGTACTTCTTCTGGGAATACGTCAGCGTATTTCCAAGGTACCTCGTAGTATGGGAAAGTCGCTTTAAGCGACTTCCAGCTCTGCGCTTAAAAGCGCTGAACTTTGGTTTGTTCATTGGAACGGCCTCGTTCCCAATGTCATCTGCCTGCAGTGTGGATATTCGTTCACGGATATCCACAACATCGTCTGTTGGGTCGATGACACAGATATGATCATCGTTTATTGTTCACTAACTTCTTCCTGCTCAAGGATGGAAGAGCCATCACCTCTGAGCCTAAGTTTGGAGGATTGTCGAGGGTTAGAGAATGGGTAGCTAATCCAGTCTCGGTCTGCGTCAAGACGTTTATCGTCTCAACAGACACAACTGCATGACCAGCAACTCTAAAATTGAACTGTGATATTTCAACTTAAATATCACTTATGTAAAGGTACCCCATTACAGCTAGCCTGATACAACTTCCCTCCAAATTAACGCGATAGTGAAGCAAAATGTCGGCTTGCAGGGTTTCAGGGACAACTAATTCAGGCGATCGATTAAGATCGACGTTTTCTCGGTTGGCGTGACATTTATAGAAAATAAGGTAATTTCATCCACTTCATAGTTCGGTGGACTGTAAATCAATTCTTCGCTTCATTCGATTCAACTTTTCCAAATCACCACTAAGGAACGCTTTTAAAAAAACAATCCACTTTTCTTCGATGAACTTTAGGGATCCTTTTGATCCAAAGTTGCTGAACTATCTCTTCTCTTAACCTTACTCGTGAAATTCGTCGGCGGGTGCCGATCAAACGCACTCATCTGATCTATTGCATGTTCTGCAGCACGGTGATTGTTATCACTCGTGCGCAAGGCATCGTCAACATGGTGACCACTGTCAACCATGGATTTTCACACTCACGGCTGCTCTTAGTGGTGGGTTCTTCGTCTTCGTCACGGAAGTCACTTACATCCGTGTCGGTATCTTCGTTTTCATAAATGGTCTATCTCCTAAGAGATAAATCCGAAACTTTGCCAGTGCATACTTCATGGCAAGAAGTTCCTTGTCATGCACTGGATAGTTGCGCTCGGCTGGGCGCAACTGACGCAATCGGTAGAAGATTACGCGATCACGATGATCGTGATCGCGCTACATCAAGGCGCAGCTGATTGCAAAATCGCTCGCGTCGCAAACGTTATGAAACGGTCTCTCGTTATCGGCTATAGCCAAGACAGGGGCTTTAGTAAAGCTTCGCTTGACTGCATCAAAAGCGTCGTGGCACTGGGTATCCCAGTGCCATTCAACATCTTACTTCAGAAATTGAAAAAGTGGTTGAATTAGGCCAGCATAATTGGGCGAATACTTTGCGAATATGTTGCCGACCCAAGGAACTTTCGAAATTCCTTGTCATTGTTTGGCTTAGGCCATTCAACATTTACCCTGATCATCTCTGAATCAGGAAGCACCCGTTCTTGTCCACGAAGCCGCCAAGAACGGGTATCTTAGGTGCACCAAGGGTGCACTTCTTTAGATTGACATAGAGCTTATGCGTTAGCATAAGCTCTAACACCCGACGTAGATGTTCTATATGAACATCTACATCGCTTTTACCGTGTTCAGCCTTGCAGTGGGTAAACAGGTCGTCAAAATAGCTTGGTGCGAATTCTCGCACCGGGCGTAATAAATGCGTGACACATCTTTTGAATGTGGCAGGAGCATTTCGAAGCCCATGTGGCATCACAAGCCACTCCCAAAGCATACCGCTTGGAGTGCTTACTGCCGTGAGAGGGGTATCCTTCTTACGCATAAGGATTTGGTAGAAACCATCCCTTAAATCGAAAGCACTGGAGACGGTGCTCCCGCTCATGCCATCAATGATGACATCTTTCCGCGGTATCGGCGTCTGTGCCGGTACCGTGGCTGCATTCAGCTTATTAAAAGCATGAACGATCCGCCACCCTCTGGTGGCCTTTTTAACACAGAAGATGGGACTGAAAAGCGGTGAGGTCGACTCCCGCACATATCACGCCTTACGACGAGTTTTAAAGAACTCGTCGATCTCCTTGACCTGGTCACGCAGTAATGGCCTTTGCCGCGTGATACATTACTTTGTGCCAGGCACGAGGTCAATTTCATGTTTAGTTGTCTTATCTTTAACGTACTTCTTCTGGGAATACGTCAGCGTATTCCCAAGGTACCTCGTAGTATGGGAAAGTCGCTTTAAGCGACTTCCAGCTCTGCGCTTAAAAGCGCTGAACTTTGGTTTGTTCATTGGAACGGCCTCGTTCCCAATGTCATCTGCCTGCAGTGTGGATATTCGTTCACGGATATCCACAACATCGTCTGTTGGGTCGATGACACAGATATGATCATCGTTTATTGTTCACTAACTTCTTCCTGCTCAAGGATGGAAGAGCCATCACCTCTGAGCCTAAGTTTGGAGGATTGTCGAGGGTTAGAGAATGGGTAGCTAATCCAGTCTCGGTCTGCGTCAAGACGTTTATCGTCTCAACAGACACAACTGCATGACCAGCAACTCTAAAATTGAACTGTGATATTTCAACTTAAATATCACTTATGTAAAGGTACCCCATTACAGCTAGCCTGATACAACTTCCCTCCAAATTAACGCGATAGTGAAGCAAAATGTCGGCTTGCAGGGTTTCAGGGACAACTAATTCAGGCGATCGATTAAGATCGACGTTTTCTCGGTTGGCGTGACATTTATAGAAAATAAGGTAATTTCATCCACTTCATAGTTCGGTGGACTGTAAATCAATTCTTCGCTTCATTCGATTCAACTTTTCCAAATCACCACTAAGGAACGCTTTTAAAAAAACAATCCACTTTTCTTCGATGAACTTTAGGGATCCTTTTGATCCAAAGTTGCTGAACTATCTCTTCTGTTAACCTTACTCGTGAAATTCGTCGGCGGGTGCCGATCAAACGCACTCATCTGATCTATTGCATGTTCTGCAGCACGGTGATTGTTATCACTCGTGCGCAAGGCATCGTCAACATGGTGACCACTGTCAACCATGGATTTTCACACTCACGGCTGCTCTTAGTGGTGGGTTCTTCGTCTTCGTCACGGAAGTCACTTACATCCATGTCGGTATCTTCGTTTTCACAAATGGTCTATCTCCTAAGAAATAAATCCGAAACTTTGCCAGTGCATACTTCATGGCAAGGAGTTCGTTGTCATGCACTGGATAGTTGCGCTCAGCTGAGCGCAACTGACGCGATTGGTAGATGATTGCGCGATCACGATCATCGTGATCGCGCTGCATCAAGGCGTAGCCGATTGCAAAATCATTCGCGTCACACGGATCATGCGTCCTAACGCACGATCATGAATTCACCACGCATTTCTCAAAGAATGGCACGATGGCTTTCATTCTTTGCCGAATACAACTTTACGGTTGAATACAAACCCGGAAAGTAGAACGTGATACGGATGCGCTTTCACGACGCCCCGAATTACGAGACGAAATCGTCTGTAACGGAGACAATCAGTGCAAACGCAATACGTTGCACTGCTCTGTTGTCGTCACTCGTACGACAGGAACGACGAGCGTACAAAGCAGACGAGGAAACCCGTCTGTTGATTGATTACTTAAGTATCAATCTCATCGGAAACGCGAGGAACTTCCAGAGTTCCTTCGCGCTTGCGTGCTTCGTTACTGATTTCACGATGGTCTGTTGATTTACAGCACAGACCAACAAGATAATAGTTGCATCGTCGATTTAATCAACGATGATTTCAAACATCAGATACAGTTTGAGTATCATGATGCGCCAATGTCGGTGCATCAAGGTCGAGACAAGACATACGTTTCTCTCGCACGGGATTTCTACTGGCGTAACCAGTATAAAAGGATACGCAAGTACGTACGCGCTTGCGAGATTTGCCAGCGCGAAAACCTTGCGCACTCTGCTCAGGCCCCCTCCAATCTCTGCCGGTTCCGACAGAGTGTTGGAAGTCCATTTTATCTTCGGTCATCCGCACGTCCATAGTCGGAAGACTGGAAAATATGTCAGTGTAGCAAGATAATTCATCTTGCTGCAGTGTCAGCGAATATCACTGCCGCGAAAATAGCGCGGATATTCGTTGACACGGTATTTGTTTACACGGAATACCGGAAAACATAGTCTCTGATCGAGATCCGAGAGTTACAGGACGTTTTTTTGGCAAAAAACGTTTTCTTTATTGGGAAAATGTCAACAGCCGAAAATTGATGGGCAAACTGCCGCGTTCTAGAAGACATGCTGCGTTCATACGCGCATGCCTTCGAACAGTAGAGTGACTTTTTGCCACTCACTGAGTTTATAATTTTTAACTCTGCGCATGCTTCCACAAAGCATACACCGTTCTACGTGAATGCCTTATGGCATCCACGAACCCCAGCTTTACTTGGCGGTACGCAAAATCTAAGTGGGGGAGGGATCCGCTTAAATTTTGAGCGAGTCGATGCGCAAGTTGCAACCGCAACTTGCGAAGAGATTAACGAGTCTTTTACTGTTGACACAGAAGAAACTCAAGCAGCTTCAGCTGATACCGAAGCTGTCTATGAAGAATATGTAGTTGCAGCAATAGCTGCAAACAATACAAGATAATCCACCTACTGCAAATAAAGCAGTAGATGAATTCGTATTACTGCGCCAAGCTGTAATATACTATTTGAAAGATGCACTCGCCTCTGCTTTAACAAACGGAAACAAAATGTAGACAAGAATGGAAGAAAAACCAGAAGTTTCTTTTAAAAAGGTAAATTAGTTTAGTTATCTACAGCTAATTTGCCAACACATGCAATTAGAAACTTCCCTACACTGAAGTTGCTCACTTAATTCATTGGACCCTTTAAGGTCCAAAGTGTTAAGGGTAATGCCTATACATTAGACATTCCCGCGGTCGTTCACCTTCGCCCAACTTTTTACGGTTGGGTGCTAAAGCCGTACTTTTCGCCTACGTCTTCGAACGAGACGCATCGCCGCGGCGAATCAGTGCTTCTTCAAGTATCCCAAGAGAGACCTGTAATCGGTCTCCAACCAATAGTAGGGAAGTCTGGAGAGTTCACATCTCCGACTTTAGTCGATAAATCTCGACCAGCAGAAGATCATTCTTCTGCTGCATTGCGAGATGCGCGCTCAAAAATTCGCGAATCTCTTGACGAAGAAAACGATATGTGACCCATATCGGCGCTCATCTCAGAGGAGTGCCTCTCGAGCTTGCGGAGCTGTGAATCATGCTCCGCAACAACGACGGCGAGGGAATTACACGCCCCCGCCAGCCCTGATTGATAAACAGGGGAAATAAGCGTTATATTCTCGAGCACTTGATTATGAAGCGCTTGGTTCCCCATGAGAAGGGGCAGCGTACCGAGTACTTGGTACGCTGGTTGGAGTATTCCCAAGGGTTTGACTCTTGGGAACCGATTGAGGTTCTGAGGGCGGATGCCCCTGTCCACCTGAAGGACTTTGAGAAGGACACTTCTCCTCAAACTCGTTCGAAGCATCAACACTAGGTGTTGATGAGTGCAAAGTATCAGCACCAGGTGCTGATACCTTAAGGGTATCAAATAGGCACTTAATCGTAGCGGGTACTGAGAAATCTCGGTACCCTCGCAGCTTCTTTTCGCTCTGACGAGGAGCTTCCAATGGTCAACAAGGGCAAATCATATGAGAAGGAACTCCGCAAGAAATTCCTTGTTTGATGTGTGGTGGAGACGATTCCCGAATTCAGAACGGAAGTCTTGGTGGAATTCGGATGCCCACTAGCCTGGACGACCAACTATCCGAGGGGGTACTCTGTTGATCCTGATCGGCATCAGGATTCGATGAATCATCACTATGATGACTGATCCGATTATCCCGGTCTTCCGACCGGTCGTCATGTACGATAGAAACCCTATTTAACTTCATCTCACCTTGTGTACCCTTTAATCCTCGGTGGCTACACTCACTCAGGTGGACTCATAGATAAAAAGGGTGATTCGAATCAGGTCGGAGGAGATGACCTTCTCGAGAAGGGGGTGTCCTCGGGTGGGAATTTTCACCGGAGAACGAGTTACGGTCGATACTTAGTTGAAGTATCTAAAGGCGCTGATCAGAAAACCTCGATCAGGTCAGCCAATAAGCACGAGATGTAACGAGAAACCACGAAAACCACGATAAAACCACAATATTCGACAGTAAACCACAAACGTTAACTTCACGAAACCTTTCCAATTGATATAACGTGCTCAAAACACGTGCGCGTGAGGTGGTGAGGGTTGAAAACCTAAACAAAACCCGTCGGGGGCCTTTCGGTCAGCAAAAATGCGTCTATGGGCGACATAACCGGTAATTAAGTTAAACCCTGTGCTCCCAACGACTGCCGATACGTGGCGGAGTGACTCTTTGCATAGGGGGTAAATTCTAACCTGTTATTATATATGCAATATCTAATACCTAATGTACCATACACAAACTTCTGTGACCCACCCAATGTTTCAATCTTGCCCATCTCCTTACAAAGTTGTTTCAGTACCACCATAAACCAAACTTCAACGCATCTCAACCTGATCCGGACCACTTCTGGACTTATCACGATCAAACTCTCTGGCAATCTTCAACCAGCCTGTTTCCTCGGGAATCAGAATGGAACCAGTTCTGGATTAGTCGCTCAGGGACTGTTAGCCCCATACCAACCTCATCTTGACATAAATTCCGTCTACCTCTACACCTGGAAGTTGATTTGAGGCTGATCAGGCTTGGTTCGTGATCAACACAGTGATCAGGGCGATCAGCACAGTGATCAGCAAAACATCAACATTGCCCGCTCACTCAACCCTATCTTTGACCTCCATTGTATGTTGGACCGCAAAAGCCGCACAGACTTAGCACTCCTCTTGAAATTGGGCCCGATAAGATCTTTTTATGCTTATTCTGGGTGGTCCATCGACCCTTATCGCTTATCCTTTTTTGGTAAAACTCATACAGCTTGCCGCTTTGCATATCAATCTCTGTCGTGTACCTGAGCAACATATTCTAGGGCGGGGTCAAGTTATACGACTGATCAGACCGAGATTCCCATATCCCGTTTAACTTCAACATCTTGATCATCCATGACCTACTTCAATGAACGGGTTCTGCTGTTCCTGATATACCACACCGTCATTAATGCTGTCCATCAGGTTATCTCGGCTGATCTGGTCTCGCAAGTTCGCACGAACTCTTCCAGCGCTCAATATCCAGATAAGACCGTGATATTTGAAGGGCAACGTGAGCGCTCCAAATGTCGTGGATCTCTTCACGAAAGGAACGATATGTATTCACAGAGTGAGACATATCGCCCTTACCCAGAGCAAGCCCTCGGGAGCTTGCGGAGCTGTGAACCATGCTACGCAACAACGACGGCGAGGAAACTACCAGCCCCCCTCGCCCCTGATTGATAGTCAGGGGAATAAAGCTATATTTTCGAAGGCTTGATTGCGAAATGCTCGGTTTCCTATAAGAAGGGCAGTGTACCGAGTACTTGGTACGCTGGTTGGGGTATTTCAAAGAGTTTGACTCTTGGGGGCCGGTCGAGGTTTTGAGGGCAGATGTGACCTCCTGAAGGAGTTTGAGAACCATACTTCCCCTCAAACTTGTAAGAAGCATCGACACTAAATGCTGATGCACGGGGATCATCTGCACTAGGTGTTGATGAATAGAAAGTATGAGCACCAGGTGCTGGTACATTTAAGGGCATCAATCAGGCCCTTAATCATAGTGGGTACTGAGTAACCTCGGTACCCCCGCAACTACTTTTCGTTCAGACGAGGAGCTCCCTATGGACAAAAAGGACAAGTCATATAAGAAGGAACACAGCAAGGAATTCCTTCTTTGATGCAGGTAAAATGGATAAACACCATTTTCCTGAACGTGAGTGTTTTAAAAGGAGCTCGCGATTTACGTGAACTCGCTTCACGTAATCGTCGGGACTTTTCTTGTAGTTTTCAACAAAGGCCTTCCAACTTTGTGTCAGAGCGTCCTTAACGTCCCTGTTCTTACGCGACCCTTTTCGGGTCGTATAGCAGTGAGTCTGAAAGAAAAAATCGATAAAGTCCCGACGTGTATCGTCGGTACTCCTATCGAAGTGACGGTTGCGAAGGTCTTCGCTATCATCAAGCGCGTTGATGTCAAACAACGGGTATTTATAATCGCACTTGGTATGTCCGCTACCGTCGAGCATCAATGTCCATGCTGGGTCCAAAACACCACTTTGTTCATGTGGTTCCGTACAACAGAAGTAGCGTAAGCCACTTCTGCACGTTGTTTCTTGGCAGGTGGAGCGCCACCTGCTCTTCCAAAGTCGTCATCTCGACCAGACGAATGTCGGGGTCCAGGAGGAGCTCTCCGCTCCTTCTGCCATCGTAAGACGGAATTGTCGCTGTCGACAGCGTCAAAATCCACCTCGCCTTCACTTCTCGGCGAAGAAAGTCTAGCCAGCATACGCTCGCTAGACCCCTAGCGAAGGACGGTGACGTCCTCATCCTCTTCTCCGGAGTCCGAAGAGTCTCCGAAGACTGACGAACACTTCTTCGCCACCCGCCGTTCGGCAGGTGACAGCGTACTAGATGTCGCACTAGCGACATCTTCACGTCCCCTCTTAGACACTGCATCAGCAGCGTCTACTACAAGTGACAATGGGTCCCTCGGCTTTTTCTCCGACGCTACATCAGCAGCGTTGGCATTCGTTGCTGGTACCCCAGCATGTGATGCAGAGGTGGATGCTGCATTAGCAGTTTCAGCAGCGCCCGTAAGAGCACCGCCGCGTGTCTCGACCATTAAATTCTTCTGGTCGTTAGTGGTTGTAATCAAATTATTGTTACGACACAAAGTACCACTATTCGATTGGCAATATTACATAATATTATTTGACCAAACACCTTGAGTGAAGGTTGATGTAATGGCGTGCCATTACATAAGTGATATTTAAGTTGAAATATCACAGTTTAATTACAGACTTGCTGTCTGAAATGTGAATATTGGATTATAAGTTATTATAATCCACCCTGGGAAACAGATTCTGTTACAAATATCGAATCTAAGAAGAGATCTACTTAATAGAGTTAATAGATTAATTTATATTACATGTTTACATGATTAGTCTAGGGTTAAAAGGAATAAGTTGTCTAGATGGAATAGAATCACAGAATGTTTAAAATGCGAGTTGTGTCTTTAGAGCTAACTACTATATTTTGATCTAGACTAATCATGTAAACATGTAATATCAAACTGATCTAATAATACTCTTATTATTAGATCTCTTCTTAGATTCGATATTTGTAACAGAATCTGTTTCCCAGGGTGGATTATAATAACTTATAATCCAATATTCACATTTCAGACAGCAAGTCTGTAATTAAACTGTGATATTTCAACTTAAATATCACTTATGTAATGGCACGCCATTACATCAACCTTCACTCAAGGTGTTTGGTCAATAATATTATGTAATATTGACCAATCGAATAGTGGCACCTGTTGGTCGTAACAATAATTTGATTACAACCACTAACGACCAGAAGAATTTAATGGTCGAGACACGCGGCGGTGCTCTTACGGGCGCTGCTGAAACTGCTAATGCAGCATCCACCTCTGCATCACATGCTGGGGTACCAGCAACGAATGCCAACGCTGCTGATGTAGCGTCGGAGAAAAAGCCGAGGGACCCATTGTCACTTGTAGTAGACGCTGCTGATGCAGTGTCTAAGAGGGGACGTGAAGATGTCGCTAGTGCGACATCTAGTACGCTGTCACCTGCCGAACGGCGGGTGGCGAAGAAGTGTTCGTCAGTCTTCGGAGACTCTTCGGACTCCGGAGAAGAGGATGAGGACGTCACCGTCCTTCGCTAGGGGTCTAGCGAGCGTATGCTGGCTAGACTTTCTTCGCCGAGAAGTGAAGGCGAGGTGGATTTTGACGCTGTCGACAGCGACAATTCCGTCTTACGATGGCAGAAGGAGCGGAGAGCTCCTCCTGGACCCCGACATTCGTCTGGTCGAGATGACGACTTTGGAAGAGCAGGTGGCGCTCCACCTGCCAAGAAACAACGTGCAGAAGTGGCTTACGCTACTTCTGTTGTACGGAACCACATGAACAAAGTGGTGTTTTGGACCCAGCATGGACATTGATGCTCGACGGTAGCGGACATACCAAGTGCGATTATAAATACCCGTTGTTTGACATCAACGCGCTTGATGATAGCGAAGACCTTCGCAACCGTCACTTCGATAGGAGTACCGACGATACACGTCGGGACTTTATCGATTTTTTCTTTCAGACTCACTGCTATACGACCCGAAAAGGGTCGCGTAAGAACAGGGACGTTAAGGACGCTCTGACACAAAGTTGGAAGGCCTTTGTTGAAAACTACAAGAAAAGTCCCGACGATTACGTGAAGCGAGTTCACGTAAATCGCGAGCTCCTTTTAAAACACTCACGTTCAGGAAAATGGTGTTTATCCATTTTACCTGCATCAAAGAAGGAATTCCTTGCTGTGTTCCTTCTTATATGACTTGTCCTTTTTGTCCATAGGGAGCTCCTCGTCTGAACGAAAAGTAGTTGCGGGGGTACCGAGGTTACTCAGTACCCACTATGATTAAGGGCCTGATTGATGCCCTTAAATGTACCAGCACCTGGTGCTCATACTTTCTATTCATCAACACCTAGTGCAGATGATCCCCGTGCATCAGCATTTAGTGTCGATGCTTCTTACAAGTTTGAGGGGAAGTATGGTTCTCAAACTCCTTCAGGAGGTCACATCTGCCCTCAAAACCTCGACCGGCCCCCAAGAGTCAAACTCTTTGAAATACCCCAACCAGCGTACCAAGTACTCGGTACACTGCCCTTCTTATAGGAAACCGAGCATTTCGCAATCAAGCCTTCGAAAATATAGCTTTATTCCCCTGACTATCAATCAGGGGCGAGGGGGGCTGGTAGTTTCCTCGCCGTCGTTGTTGCGGAGCAAGGTTCACAGCTCCGCAAGCTCCCGAGGGCTTGCTCTGGGTAAGCGGCGATATTGCTCACTCTGTGAATACATATCGTTCCTTTCTTGAAGAGATCCACTACATTTAGAGCGCTCACGTTGCCCTTCAGGAGAAGAATGATCTCCTGCTGGTCGATCTTGATCGAGA
>MIQA02008579.1:0-17802 GCA_001887855.2 Sclerospora graminicola | reverse complement strand
AGGATCTGATCACCCTGTGAATAATCCGGCTGTATCTAATGATACAACCGCAGAGTCAGACAGTCTGGTAGGTAGCGATGGCACCACCAGAGCTGATCCGACTAGGTCAGTGGATGGTACACCCGCTGAACAAAGTCCAGAGGGACTTACTCACGCAACGAACGTGTCGTTGCGTGTCAGTAATGTGTGCAACACGGGTGCAAAGCACTCCCGTGTTGAAGTTACTACTACGACCGATGACGGTCGTGGTATAGAGAATATACACGGTGGGAAACACCCACCGTGAAAAGAACGAACCCGTCACGGAAGCAAATGACTTTCGTGTCGGAAATATAAAACTCACGACCGAGAGCAGTCGTGAGTGCACGAGCACCATGGTAGACAGTGGTCACCATGAAGAGAAGTCCTTGTGCACGAGTGATGATCACCGTGCAACAGATCAGACGAGTGCGTCTGATCTTGCAGCTGTGTCCGTCGAGACGATCAACGTCTTGACGCAGACAGAGACTGGATTAGCTACCCAGTCTCTCACACTTGACAACCCTCCGAACTTAAGTTCAGAGGTAATGGCCCTTCCAGCCTTGAGCTGGAAGAAGTTCGTAAAGAACTTGGGCAATGATCAGATCGAACAGATCTGCGTCATTGTCGCATCTGATGAGGTTGTGGATATTCGTGAACGAATATCCACTTTGCAATTAGAAGGCATTGGGAACGAACTCGTTCCCAATGAAAAGAACGTTGGGAACGAACTCGTTCCCGACGACCAAAACAAAGTTCAGCGCTTTGAAGCGCAGAGCTGGGAGTCTCTTAAGGCGACTTCTCCGTACTACAAGATACTTTTGGAATACGCTGACGTATTCCCGGAAGAAGTACCTTTCGAGCTCCCTAAGGATAAGGGAACTAGGCACGAGATAGATCTCGTGCTTGGCATTAAGTACTGTGTCACGCGGCAATGGCCATTACCGCGTGACCAAGTTTAGGCAATCGACGAGTTCTTTGAAACTCGTCGCAAGGCGGGACATGTGCGGGAGTCAACCTCACCGCACTCCAGTCCCACTTTTTGCGTAAAAAAATCCACCGGTGGGTGGAGGATCGTTCATACTTTCAATAAGCTGAACGCAGCCACGGTACCGGCGCAGACGCCGATACCGCGGAAAGATGTCATCATAGATGGCATGAGCGGGAGCACCGTGTTCAGTGCTCTAGATTTGAGGAATGGGTTTTACCAAATCCTCATGCGTGAGAAGGATATCCCTCTCACGGCTGTAAGCACTCCAAGCGGTATGCTATGGGAGTGGCTTGTTATGCCACAGGGGCTTCGAAATGCCCCTGCCACTTCAATAGATGCGTCTCGCATCTATTGCGCCCGGTGCGAGAATTCGTACCGAGCTATTTTGACGACGTGTTCATCCATAGTAAGGCTGAACATGGTAAGACTGATGTAGATGTTCAAAAAGAACATCTACGTCAACTCCAGATTTCTTTGGCGAAAATGCTACTTTCAAAGTCTGTTTGCATTGAAATCGGGTTTCACATTTCTTTCGAAATCGCGTTTCGTGTGCCGATGTGTGTCAATGTCGAATCGAATACATAATGGCGGTCATTGTGATCACATGGACCGGGTTGTCTAGGTGTCCACGTGTACGTGAAGTTGGTGAACTACTACGGACGGTATTGATTACCTTAATCTCTGGCTATCATCTCCTTGGAATGCATTTAGCATTGAAACGCAATAGAGCATATAATATTAAAAATAATATCAATAATACAACCGCACCTGTGCTGTTTAGGATAAACGGTCGGCTAGCAGAAATTGCCCTTTATCGCTTAAGGGAAGTGATGTCTTCAACGTCTTGAAGTGGTACAGTTATTAAGTCTTGAAGTCTAGCTTCGTGACCTTAACTTTATATGTAATGATGTTAAATGCGAACGGACAACGGATAAAATAGATAATAAAACTACGGTCCAAGATCTGGCCCCCTAACGCAGCGATCGTTAGCAAGGGATAAGGACTACGCAAGAACGCACGCACTCACCCTTATACTTCACTAGGGCAAACGTTAATTATGGCTGACAACGGTTGCCCCCCAGGGGATAACCCCAAACCTCCTGATCAGGGGCACAACGATTCCCCGGATATGAGTTCGTCGAAAAATCTACTGCACAAAGATCCACCGGATATGAGCATGCCGAACGCAGCGGATGGTAAACCCGCTGACCAAAGTCCAGAGGGACTTACACACGCAACGAACGAGTCGTTGCGTGTCAGTAATGTGTGCAACACGGGTGAAAAACACTCCCGTGTTGAAGTTACTACTACGACCGATGACGGTCGTGGTAGAGAGAATATACACACGGTGGGAAACACCCACCGTGAAAAGAATGAAACCGTCACGGAACAAATGACTTTCGTGTCGGAAATATAAAGCTCACGACCGAGAGCAGTCGTGAGTGCACGAGCACCATGGTAGACAGTGGTCACCATGAAGAGAAGTCCTTGTGCACGAGTGATGATCACCGTGCAACAGATCAGACGAGTGCGTCTGATCTTGCAGCTGTGTCCGTCGAGACGATCAACGTCTTGACGCAGACAGAGACTGGATTAGCTACCCAGTCTCTCACACTTGACAACCCTCCGAACTTAAGTTCAGAGGTGATGGCCCTTCCAGCCTTGAGCTGGAAGAAGCTCGTAAAGAACTTGCGAAATGATCAGATCGAACAGATCTGCGTCATTGTCGCATCTGATGAGGTTGTGGATATTCGTGAACGAATATCCACTTTGCAATTAGAAGGCATTGGGAACGAACTCGTTCCCAATGAAAAGAACGTTGGGAACGAACTCGTTCCCGACGACCAAAACAAAGTTCAGCGCTTTGAAGCGCAGAGCTGGGAGTCTCTTAAGGCGACTTCTCCGTACTACAAGATACTTTTGGAATACGCTGACGTATTCCCGGAAGAAGTACCTTTCGATCTCCCTAAGGATAAGGGAACTAGGCACGAGATCAATCTCGTGCCTGGCATGAAGTACTGTGTCACGCGGCAATGGCCATTACCGCGTGACCAAGTTTAGGCAATCGACGAGTTCTTTGAAACTCGTCGCAAGGCGGGACATGTGCGGGAGTCAACCTCACCGCACTCCAGTCCCACTTTTTGCGTAAAAAAATCCACCGGTGGGTGGAGGATCGTTCATACTTTCAATAAGCTGAACGCAGCCACGGTACCGGCGCAGACGCCGATACCGCGGAAAGATGTCATCATAGATGGCATGAGCGGGAGCACCGTGTTCAGTGCTCTCGATTTGAGGGATGGTTTCTACCAAATCCTCATGCGTGAGAAGGATATCCCTCTCACGGCTGTAAGCACTCCAAGCGGCATGCTTTGGGAGTGGCTTGTTATGCCACAGGGGCTTCGAAATGCCCCTGCCACTTTCAATAGATGCGTCACGCATCTATTGCGCCCGGTGCGAGAATTCGCACCGAGCTACTTTGACGACGTGTTCATCCATAGTAAGGCTAAACATGGTAAGACTGATGTAGATGTTCACAAAGAACATTTACGTCAGGTGTTAGAGCTTATGCGCAAGCACAAGCTCTATGCAAATTTGAAGAAGTGCACCTTTGGTGCACTGAGATACCCGTTCTTGGCTGCTTTGTAGGCAAGAACGGAGTGCGCCCGATCCGGAAAAGATCAGGGTTATCGTTGAATGGCCTACGCCAAACAACGTCAAGGAACTTCGAAAGTTCCTTGGATTGGCGACATATTTGCACAAATATTCGTGCAATTATGCCGGTTTAATCCGACCTCTTTCCCAATTATTAAAGAAAGATGTCGAATGGCACTGGGATACCCAGTGCCAAGATGCATTTGATGCAGTCAAGCGTAGCTTGACTGAAGCTCCCGTCTTGGCAATAGCCGATAACGAGCGACCGTTTCACGTCGTTTGCGACGCGAGCGATTTCGCCATCGGCTGCGCCTTGATGCAGCGCGATCACGATGATCGTGATCGCGTGATTTATCATCAATCGCGTCAGTTGCGCCCAGCCGAGCGCAACTATCCAGTGCATGACAAGGAACTCCTTGCCATGAAATATGCACTGGCAAAGTTTCGGATCTATCTCTTAGGAGATAGACCGTTTGTGGTTTACACGGACCATGCGTCGTTACGCACGGCCGTGAATTCACCACACATCTCCCAAAGAATGGCACGTTGGCTGTCATTCTTTGCTGAATACAACTTCACGGTTGAATACAAACCGGGAAAGTTGAACGTGATAGCGGATGCGCTATCACGACGCCCCGATTACGAGACGAAACCGTCCGTAATCGAGGCAACCAGTGCAAACGCAATACGTTGCACTGCTCTGTCGTCGTCACTCGTACGACAGGTACGTCAAGCGTACGAAACAGACGAGGAAACTCGTCTGCTGATTGATTACCTAAGTAATCAATCTGATCGGAAGCGCAAGGAACTTCCAGAGTTCCTTCGCGCTTGCGTGCATCGTTATCGATTGCACGATGGTCTGTTGCTCTATAGCACAGACCAAGATGATGTTAGTCGCATCGTCGTGCCAAACGACGATGATCTCAAACATCAAATTTTGTTTGAGTACCATGATGCACCGATTTCGGGGCATCAAGGTCGAGAGAAGACGTATGCTTCTCTCGCACGCGATTTCTACTGGCGTAACCAGTATAAATGGGTACGCAAGTACGTACGCGCTTGCGAGATATGCCAGCGCGTCAAGCCTGCGCACTCTGCGCAGGCTCCCCTCCAATCTCTGCCGGTTCCGACAGAGTGTTGGAAGTCCATTTCCATGGACTTTATCTTTGGTCTTCCGGCTGATCACAGCCGGAAAACAGGAATAGTGGTCTTTGTAGACCGCTTCAGCAAGATGGTTCATCTTGCTGCAGTGTCAGCGAATGTCACCGCTGCGCAAACGGCGCGGATATTCGTTGACACGGTATTCCGTTTACACGGAATGCCGGAAAACATAATCTCGGATCGTGATCCGAGATTCACAGGACGTTTCTGGCAAGAAACGTTCTCGTTACTAGGCACGCAGTTGAAGATGTCAACTGCGGACCATCCGGAAACGGATGGGCAGACTGAACGCGTTAACCGCGTTCTCGGAGACATGCTGCGTTCATACGCGCATGCCTTCGAGCAGTGGAGTGACTATTTGCCACTCACTGAGTTTGCAATAAATAACTCGGTGCATGCTTCTACTAAGCAAACACTGTTCTACGTGAATGCCTTAAGGCATCCACGAACCCCGCCTTTACTTGGCGGTACGCCAAATCTAAGTGGAGGAGGGACCGCTCAAATTTCGAGCGAGTCGATGCGCAAGCTGCAGTTGCAACTTGCGAAGAAACTAATGAATCTTCTACTGTTGCTACAGAAGAAACTCAAGCAGCTTCAGAAACTGAAGCTGCTTATGCGGAATATGTGTCTGCAGCAATGGCTGCAGACAATGAAAACAACCCATCTACTGCTAATAAAGCAGTAGATGAATTCGTATTACAGCGCCAAGCTGTAATACGCTATGTAAAAGATGCACTTGCTTCCGCTTTTGACAAGCAGAAGCAAAATGCAGATAAAAATGGAAGGAAAAACACAAATTCCTTTCAAAAAGGTGAATTAGTTATGTTATCTACAACTAATTTGCCTACACATGCAATCAGCAACTTCCCTACACGGAAGTTGCTGCCTAAGTTCATTGGACCCTTCAAGGTCCAAAGTGTTAAGGGGAATGCCTATACTTTAGACATTCCCGCGGCCATGCGCCTTCACCCAACGTTTTACGTTGGGAGGCTCAAGCCGTACCGATCGTCTACGTCTTCGGACGAGACGCATCGCCACGGCGAATGCCGTGCTTCTTCAAGTCTCCCAAGAGAGACTTGTAATCGGTCTCCAACCGATTGTGAGAAGTCTGGAGAGTTTCCATCTCCGACTTTTGTCGATCAATCTCCGACTTTAGTCGATCGATCTCGACCAGCAGAAGATCATTCTTCTGCTGCATCACGAGATGCGCGTTCAGAATGTCGCGAATCTCGTCCCGATGAGAACGATAAGTTTTCATCGAGTGGCACATGTCCTCGCTCAAGGCGTTACAGTGCCTCTCAAGCTTGCGGAGCTGGTAACCATGCTCCGCAACAACAACGCCGAGGGAATTATCAACCCCCGCCGCCCCTGATTGACAGTCAGGGGAACAAGCGTTACATTCTCGAGCGCTTACTATCGAAGCGCTCGGTTCCCTATAAGAAGGGGCAGCGTACCGAGTATCTGGTACGCTGGTTGGGATATTCCCAAGAGTTTGACTCTTGGGAACCGATTGAGGTGCTAAGGGCGGATGCCCCTGACCTCCTGCAGGAGTTTGAGAAGGAAACTTCTCCTCAAACTCAAAAGAAGCGTCAACACTAGGTGTTGATGCTGGCGGCACATCAACACTAGGTGTTGGTGGCTGCATAGCTTCGGTACTAGGTACCGATGCTTTAAGAGCATCGATGAGGCTCTTAACACTAGCGGGTACTGAGAAACCTCGGTACCCTCTTAGTTCCTTGTCAGTAAGACGAGGAGCTCCCGTGGGACAACACGGACACTTCATGTTAGAAGGAACTCCGCAAGAGAGTCCCTCTCTAATGCAAGTAAAATGGATAAACTCCATTTTACCTGAGCGTGAGTGCTTTAAGAAGCGCTCGCGGTTTACGTGAATTTTGCTCACGTAATCGTCGGGACCTTTGTTGTAATTTTCAACAAAGGCGTTCCAACTTTGAGTAAGGGCGTCTTTATCGTCCCTATTCTTTCGCGACCCTTTCCGGTTCGTGTAATAACGAGCCTGAAAGAAAAGGTCGATGAAGTACCGACGTCTATCGTCGGTACTGCGATCGAAATGATGATTGCGAAGGTCTTCGCAATCATCAAGCGCGTTAATGTCAAATAACGGATATTGACAATCGCGCTTGGTGTGCCCACCACTTCCGGGCGCAAGCGTCCATGCTGGGGTCCAAAACCCCACTTTGTACGGAACATGGCGTTCCGTACAACATGGTGATTCAGAAGCAGCGTAAGCCGCTTCTGCGCGTTGTTTCTTGGCAGGTGGAGCACCACCTGCCACCTCAAAGTCGTCTTCGCTACGACCAGGCGAATGACGAGGACCAGGAGGAGCTCTACGCTCCTCATACCACCGTTTTACGGAGTTGTCGCTGTCGTAATCGACGGCGTCAGACTCTACTTCGCCATCACTTAACGGCGAAGCAATTTTGGCGGGCTTAAGCTCGCTAGAATCGTTGGCAGGGACGGTATCGTCCTCGCCCTCTTCCTCGGAGTCAGATGACTCTCCGAAGAGGTCATTAAACTTCTTCTGGCACACCCGCCTTGCGGCAGGTGGAGGCACGGAAGATGTTGCATTCGCGACATCTTCCCGCCCTCTCTTAGACACTGCTTCCGCAGCGTCTACTACGAGAGACAATGGGTCTCTCGGCTTTGTCTTTCTCTTCGACGCTACATTCGTAGCGTCGGCATTCGATGACACCTCTGCACGTGATGCAGAGGTGGTGGCTGCTTTTGCAGTATCGGCAGCGCCCTTAAGAGCACCGCTGCGTTTGCTGACCATTTGTTCTTATGGTCAGAAGATGAGTTATAACAGAATATCGTTATGACCAACAAGTGCCACCATTTGATTGGCCAATATTACATTATATTATTGGCCAACCAGCTTGAGTGGGGGGTGATGTAATGGGGTGCCATTACATAAGTGATATTTAAGTAGAAATATCACAGTTCAATTTCAGACTTAATGTCTGAAATGTAAATATTGGATTATAAGTTGTTATAATCCACTTTGAGAACAGATTCTGATATCATTATCGAATCTAACAAGTAATCTAATGATAGAAATATCATTCAGACCAGTTTTATACTACATGTTACTATGATTAGTCTAGGTCTAATTATACTAGTTAGCTCTTAACCATTCATAAATATATTCACTCTTAAACTTACCTTCTGGCACTCAAGTAGCCTTAGATGTATATATTAATATATATTTAAGTGCTAGACTAATTAATAAATTAATTAGTCTTTACTAAGTTTATCTACGGTAAACTAAGGAGGACCAAATTTACATTTGGCCTGCACAAATTGCACGCTTCCTCACTGCAATCTCACAGTGTAAGCCGCGTAACAGTAGCCCTGTTACATGTACCGGCCCATCCGGTACAGTACCAACCCAGCTGGTACCAACCCAACCGGTACATCGACCCCAGCTGGTACCAACCCACCCGGTACACCAACCCCAGCCGGTACACCAACCCCAGCTGGTACCCACCCGGCCAGTTCACCAACCCCAGCTGGTACCAACCCAGCCGGTACACCAAACCCAGCCGGATCGGCCGGATGGCCATCCATCTGAGCTCACTTGAGCGCTGGCGTTAGCACTTCCTTGGCAGCTCCCTGTTCGGCCCTGGCGCCTCATCCGTCCTCTAAGAAAATCAACCGCCCATACACATTTCGAACAATCCGCCCTTCGGTCGTCCACTGTCTGAGGACATCCGGTTCACCTGGTCCGCTAGCCCAACTATCCACATCTCGATAACACCCATCTGGCTCGACTCCGTGCCTGGCCACCTTCTGCCGCCAGAGAGTACATCCAGCGGCCACTAGACTACGCCCCATGCCGGCAGGTCCGGGATCCAGCTAGGGCCAACATTTCCACCAATCAGGTGGGTGCGTTCACTTCCCATTAGTCCGTTAATTTCCAAGTCACTTCACCACACTGTTACCCTGCGTTTAGCAGGAATCCGCATGAACAACTGGATGTCTTCCTTCAGACGGTGGCTGGGCACAGTCATATAGCATTGTCCCATGATTGGTTGCCAATACAATGCGAACCTGTCCGGGATAGACAGTTTGACCGGAAAGTGAACTTCTGTAGTGGAGGAAATAGTCGCTACAGTCTGATCTTTTTCCCAGACCGCTGTTCGCTTGAATAGCCATCTGATATCCGCTGCCGATCTGTGAAGACGTGAGCCGTTACGAAAACGCCGTTCATTCACTAACGCATTCTCCAGTGTTGTAATTAATTGATTGCGAGTTTGGGCATTATCGTGAGTAATCTTTTGGAGTTGGTGCTTCCTCCGTTTTCTTCAAATGTAAAGCACGTCCCGGACATGATCGACCAGATTATCCCATGTTCTAGCATCTGTAACTATATCTGCTCTCCTAGAAATATGTTCTATTATCGACAGATAAATATTCTCCGAGCTGGACCCCTTGAAAGGATAGGTTATAATTCGCTGCATTCCGTGACCCCCTAATGCTACCGGATCCTTCAATACCAACATGACTTGGTTATAGTCCGAATAGACTGGTGGAATGTCCACCGAAACCCAGGCTACCCACGGTCTCCAGTTATCGGTAACATAAAACCGATCTAGGCGACTTGCCTGTACTCCTCTCCAGAATGTAAAATGCTCTGTTGGATCCAGCTCTGTCTCAGCTATGGCAGAACCAAGTAGTAATCGCGCATCATATAAATTCCAGTCCATCACTAGTCTTGATAATACTGCACTCTCTGGTTTGGTAGATCGCTGTCCACCTAGGCGATCTAGTGCCGGTAAGTCGACACAGTTAAAATCCCCTGCCAGAATAAGATTATAAAGACACCGTGGGAGAGCAGGACGGAGAACGAGAAAAAAATTCTCTTGAGAGTTGAAATCTCCGAAAGGACCATAAATATTAATTACTGTACATCCCCTCATTGCTCTGCGATAAATCGGTGTGACCAGTCTCCAAGTTTCCAAGGTGATGTATAATGAGCTATGTCCGGACAAATTAAAATAGCGACTCCACCCTGCTTCTTTCCAAAAACGCTCCAGTAAGAAAGCGGTACTGTTGTATTATAGATTCCCCAAGCTTGAGCCTATTTAGTTGCTACGTCTGATTTCTCTACGTCTGTCGTTATATGTGTTTGTTGGAGGAGAATCAGGTGAGGTTGTTGTCCTGCCTTCCCTGATCGCCATGCAAGCAACCAATCACTTATACCCCGAGAGGTGAAACCACGAACGTTTTGGCTGATTATGGTATAGGTAGCCCGGGCCGATATCGCGAACGTCTTGAGTCAAATTCCATATCACGTAATAAACGATGTTTGGTATATGTGTCCAAAGTGTTGAGGTTATAATAGTGATTTTTCATTTTGACTGATCATGTCGGTGCCCTTAGTACCGGTGTTGTACCGATTAGTCGGTACCATCTCCATCGAACTGTACGGGTAAATCGGTACACTCACTATTACACTGACTTGGTTGCGCTGTTATCACCACTATCGCAGATGTCATAAAAGACGTTCGGTTCTTCTAGCTCGATCCGGCACCCTGTTCAACTGCATCTATACCCGCTGTATATGTTGACGACAGTGATCGTGCTTTTAAGTGGCGTTGAAATAACGTGACTATTGAATCCATTAAGTGGTAATCAAGGCCAAGTAGTGCAGCCACTTGTTCCGCGTGCAGAAAAGCACTCAACAGTCCCTGACCTAGTACCACATTCTGTTTCGGCGATAGCATATGTAGAATGCCGCTTCCCCCGTATTTTAATTTGCGAAGGCGGGTCAACTCCTGCCTGCTGTTGAGAATTGTCAATTTTTGAGCTGGCGTCGAGACCTGGAAATGCCGATCCTCGCAAGTTTTAAACCACTCTGCCGGAATATCCACTAAACCCTGGGGTTTCCAGTCTCCACCATCGCGATCCACCATTGTTCACGCCATTTCTCTGAAGCTCGGTTAAAACACTGGAATAGATTATGTAATGCGTGCCCGGGATGTCCTTTAGTAGATGTAATATTCGGTTCGCTTCGAATTTCGCTGCTTTTATCAGATGGGTTTTGATGAAGTCCCTGTGGGGAACACGATACTAGTGTTTCGTTCCCATTCAGGTTTTAAATTATTCCAGTATCCAAAAATTCTGGTAGAGAAACTTCCAGTTTTTTTCATCCTCACCACACTCATTAAAGTCGTCGACCAATTCCCTGGCTACCGGGAAGGGTGTCCTCCTGTGGGATCTCCATTTCAATATTGTTCCGTCTACAAATTCGTTTGGAGCTGTAACCTCTCCCCCCCGGTGTCGTCCATTTCCACACTCTCAGTAGTAGGCGAATCAGTTAATACAAACTCCGATCAAGATGATTGTGAGCAAGGAAGCAATAACGTTTCGGGCTCGGGCTGACAATCCTGCCAAACTTTACTATACCATTGATGTAAAATGGGTTCCGAAATCTGGTATTTTTGTAGAAATCATGTGCGTGTAGATAAATTATCCAAGTCGGCACGTAATAAATGTTCTTATTCAGGAAGCGAGAGCTTGGTTATAGTATCCGTCAAGATGAAGGACTTCCCGTATCCTAGGATCACCCGTTTCAATAATTTGATGAATCTCACACTTGAGAGCGTGACGAATCGTTGGGTCATCGAGCCGGTTTATAATATCTTCGAGGTCGCCCTCCCACGAGTCCGGGTCCCAAGGGGATTGGTCAGCAGAATCTCCTTGTGGGCTTGAACCGTGCACAATCAAAGTCTCAGAGTGTTCCTGCTTGCCTTCGTCCTCGTCCATTGATGTATTCACTTCAATTGGTTGGATATCACTCGATCCGGCTACTATCTCCTTGTTTAAACTGTTCGTAGGAGCCAGAGATTCCTTCTCGTCGCCGTAATCATCGTCGCTGCTGATGTTTGCCATGTCTATATCTCCCGTAGTAGTTCCTCTGTTTCCAAGTAGTACAGCCGAGTATTGGCCACCCCAGAAATGAAGTATAATAGGTAACTGAGCATCCGAACCAACGGAGTTTAAATACTCCACATGCTGACGGATTTTTTCGCAAAACGCTTGAGTGGTGATGGGGTATTCCCCACTCATTTGGTACGTTTTGGCTTGGGCGAGTGGTGATGGGGTATTCCCCACTCATTTGGTACTTTTTGGCTTGGAAAGTACGAGTTTCAGGAGTGTACATTAACACTCCTGGTGATGTGCCCCCTTCCTCCTGACCGAGAACAAAAATATTCCTCTGTAGAAGGGTGCTAATGGTTGATAACGTGCCATTGCTTCCCCAAGCTGATATAGGGATGTTTTCATGGAGCTGCTCTGTGTGAAATCCCGGAGATAGTCTTGAAAAGCTATCTTGGATTCTTCAGCGGAGATTCTCGAATAAGCCCGTCCGAGTCCAAGGAGCGTTTGTTTCCTAATCCCTGGTGGGAACTTAATTTCAAAATCGATTAAGGCTCGGACCAAGCAGCCGTCTTTCATTTTTGCTGCTAATCCTTTCAAAAGCGAAATTTTGTCCCCGTCTAAATCCGAAGAAATCAGAGCTTGTCAAATCGCGTAAACTTGACAGTTACCGGTGGCCGGCGTTCGCACGGGCTTCAGTGAAGGAAATTCGGTTAACTCTCGGACCGATTGAAACACTCTCCCTTTACGTCTTGTTCGTTACGTTTGGATACATTCACGGTCCCTGCTCCGGACGAATTCTTCGATCGTTTTAAATCTTTGTCTTAACTTGCCTTCCACATAGGTTTCTTCTGAAAATCTTGTCTTGCTCCGTGTTTTGCTGTCAAAGTCTGTTTCTCTTGCTCGAGGTTTGAAGTTTTTTTCATTTGGTTTTGGGCTTAGTCCTATTCCTGAGTGGCCCTTTTGCTGTCTTTGAGAGTTGGGTCTTCCATGCCGCATCATTCTGTTCAGCCGTCCTGTCTGCTTTAGAATGAGAGGATTCTCTTTTAAACTCGAGACATAGGCTGCTAACGGTAAGTCCGTCTGACTCGGCCGCTAGTGGTTGAATGTCAGGCCCTTTCTTTTTACGTTGTTTCACTGTTACCCATTGAAGGTGGAGTAGTTGAAGACGCTATACTGAGCGCTTGAACTGATTTGCGGTCTTTCGCAGAATGAGCCAATTTATGGCCCCTGTCTTTGGCTGCACATTGTTTACTATCTCCGTTGTCTAGTCCCTTCGTAATATCATTAGTCGTAGTCGTGGTGGCCGTTTCCTATCGGTCGTGACCTGCTGTTGTTCACGTGCTTGATCTACTTGTTTTCTTTAGTCCTCCATATTTGTGAAGCTCGCTGCCGGAATAGTCAGTGTTTTTAATTCCTCCGGTTTTACGTGGATACAGTTAGTCTTGAGTAATTGTACTGACGGTGTCGTACATTCTCACATCTGATGACCCGTTTCCCCACATCTGAGACACTGGGTTCGTCCTTTTATAGATGGATGTTCGATAATGATCATTGTATGACACCAGTAAAGTCGTTTAACTCCGGCTAGCGCCGATGGACATGCATCCGTTTCCACTATCAGTTCCCATAGGGTCGACGTATCCGAGAAGGGACCACTCTGATCTAGATCGTCCAGTTGAAATTCCATACCGAGAAGAGACTTAAAAAACGGATAACTCTTGTAAATCCATCGATCGAGTGATATTCATGAAAATGCATGAATAAAAGCCGCGCTAGCTATACTGTTCCCCATTTTTATCTGCTTGAGTGTCCCACGCAGTTTGCCCAGGAGATCTAGCTTCTTGGTGGAGATTGCGTAACGAATGTTCATTCCTGTGAAAAGGGACTCGTACTCCTGTAATTTTTTTTGCCATTTCTCTCCTGAAAAAATGGAAATATAGGGAGTGATCACCCGCATTGGAACTGATATTTTTCACTTGAGCTACCATTTGCCACAGTTCAGGCGAGCCCGTCCCCCGAGTAGATGCCGCCGTTGCAATGCTTTCTTGGATGCACTTTGTGCTCAAAAAATCCTCCATGATGGGCTTTCTCCACGTAACTTCCATCACGAGACAGCCTTCTGGCAATTGACGTGCGATGATGTGACCCTCCCCTAAACCTTTTACAATCCTCCATTCATCATCAGAACCTTCCCGAACTTTCAACGGAGCGAACTTCCCATAGGTCTTCTCACAGACAGTTTGCACTCTGGTAATTTCCACCACTGAAAAAATATCCGTTTTAAACAAGAACGGCTTCGTAAAAAATTCACTTAATTTTTTGTCCGTGTCCTTTTGTCCTAGACCTGGTCCAGCGACCTTTGTTGCCCATCCTTTCAGGACAGGCGGGAGCAAATCTGCCTTTCTAACGTGCTCTTGACCATTTTTTCCAAATCATACTCTCAAGACCTTGCGTAGAATGTTGAGCTGCGAGCGCCGCTCCCACTACTTTTTGTCTCCATATTGTCCACTCGTGATTATTTTCCACCACTATAATCTCAAAATAATCCAATAATCGTTCCAACTCCACAGGTTTTAAAATCGGAAATCGTTTTGCTGCGTCAGATAGCCGGGATAGTGGTCCTTTCACTTCAGCGTAAATTGCTGTGAACAGATCCTGCACCAGTTCCAGCCAGGCCTGCACCCGGGGCCTCGTCGTCGTTGCAAGGCGAAGTGTAGTTTTAAGCGCAATGGCTAGTGAATTGGGATCCGGGGCGACATCCAAATCCACCCCGGTGCCCTTATCCGTCATTAACTCCCCGTCCGTCGAATTGGAAGTGGGGGTTGTTAGTTGTGTATCAAGTTTGCGGCCCGTCAACACGTTGAAGGCAAAAGCAACAGCGTCTATATTCAAGCGATTCCCCCATGAGGAAAATGTCTCGATGTCAGCGGTTTCGGATGCGGTCGGCGCTGACTCCAGCGGCGCAATTCTTGTGAGTCTTTTAGATCGTTTTGGAGTTTACTTACTAAATTGTACCCCGGTAATAAACCGGTATTCGGTACACTTATGGTACTTGGTTCCTGCGGTATAAGTGCGGTACTTGGATCCTGTGATTCTGTACCAGTCTTGTTACCGGGTGGTAAAGCGGTTTTCAGCAAACCGATATCCGATGATATCGGTGTAGAATGAATCGGGTCGGACTGATTCTCCTTTACCTTATCTTGAGAGGATGGAGTCTCTCCCACAAAGTCGTTCCTACTTTGTGTGTCCATCCTGTCGGGTTGGACTAAACGGTTCTCTAACCCCGAGCTGGGGTCATCGGCGTGTGTGGATATGGTATCCATCTCTTCAGTCATGGTAGCTTTAAACCCTACATTAGTTAGGGGCAAAAACGCAAATTTAGAACTCCTTGGTATTAGTAGTAGTACCAGTAGTAGTAAATATAGTCTAATTAGTCGTTATACTATTAACTACTATATACATTTGGAGTCTGGCTACAAGCTGTTGCTCGGTTAATACGTCTTGTTCGTAATCTTCTTGCACGATATGCCGCTTTGCCTTATGTAGCGGGAGGTAGAATTTCGTATAGGCACTGTAGACACAAGTGCAAAATTGATTCATCAAGTCGAGGTAGGGGGTCTTCGTTCGTACCATCTGGAGTTGGGCCCTACATTGATTCCACACGTAGTCCAAGTGGTCAGCTGCTCGTTTTCGTTTTCCTTCATATATTGTCTGATTTCTTAGCTGCCACAACCATGTCAGCGCTATGTCACACATATCACACCGTAGTCGATCCAGCTGTTCCTCATATTCTAGAGCCTTTACTCCGTATTTGATCGCCATTTGCCACTTTAAAGCCATCTCCAACGGCCGACGCTTTTCGTAAAGCTATCAACCGCTTATACTGCTCGATCTCAACATTTGGGATTTCAGCCCCTATCCAATGAAAAATTAATCTCCTCCAGAAAGCTCGCGTCCTTACGCACTCCCATAATATGTGTCCGGCATCGGTTCTTGAAGTGATACAATCATCATCTAAGTCACATGTCGGGAACTTAGAGCGTCGAGCATAAAACGTGCTCAACCATTTGTCGCAATCCTATAGAAAACCCAAACTTGATAGTCAGTTACTATACGTTGATGTTGCCTACCTGTTGAGGTGTTTGCTCTTGAACAGCTAAGCACCAGCCATCCTGATTGTCTCGACTCTTCCATTTATCCACTATGGCTGGTAGACGTCTTGCCATAACTCTGTGGTATAGCTGCTTATAATACATCCGCGGTTCACGAGGAATGTTCCGCATTGAAGTGGATTCAAATAATAGCCACCCTATTCCATGCAAATTTGGGTGGAGACATCCAAGGCTTCTGTGAAGTACGGAATCGCGGCCCCAAACTGTTTTTTCTCCATCAAAGAAACTCCCTAATCAAACCCTTAAGAAACGCAATTGTGTATACAAGGATGTATACAAAACACCAAAGCCCCCTTGGGGAAAGGTAGGTTGCTGAGGGCAGCCAGATCTTTCGGGTTTGCTTCCAAACCTTGGATTGACACGTTATGGCCGAGGTAAGCGACCTTGGGTTGACCCCCGAAACTCCAGCCGGTGAAGTTGCTTCTTGTCTTGGATGGTCCAGTAAAAATTCCTGATGATTGCTGCTGTAATCGTAATCTTGATCTGTCCTAGAAAGCCAGGGTCAAGTATATATCATTGATACTCGTAAAGTTCCGGAGGAACTTTGGCGAGAGAAATCGGGGGCGGTAAGCCTATCATCTTACCTATGTCCGATCTTGTAGACGCCTGTATGATTGCTATAAGCCATCTGCCCATTTTGGCTCTCGTGTGTGTAACTTTGAGTCTTTTTGGAACCTGCCAGGAATAAACATCACTAGTAAGTCGTATAATGTTCCGCTCTTGGATCGTCATGCCAGGCAACCAGTCGAATTTTCTCCAAGATAGCTCCGGTGCTCGTCATTCCTGTATCCATTGGGGATTAACCCAGCTTTAGGTGCCCAAAATGCGATATAAAGTGGTTCCCACAAATCATGAATAGGTATGTTAGATAAACCAATCGTTACCTGTACCTCATCTCCCCGTTGCCTAGTCCGAGCGGCTCGCTCTATTCCTTTTTCAGCTAGTTGCAGTAGATTTGGTATATACTCGTCCACATAACGTTTGAGACGCTTGCCTTGTGTCTCATCCGGCCCAAATCACCGAATGATATCTTGTGCAACAATCCCAAATACTCGCGCTAATGAGTTCCCGTCTAAGTCACATGCTTTGAACCATTTCCTGGGTGTTAGTTAGTACAGGCTGGGCCGGAGAGAAACCCCATTTTGAAGTCCACCGTAATTGTTCACGTCAGTTTTGCTAAAACTTGAGAATTGGTATTTAGGATCAATTTGCTTAGTTCCCGAAGGTGACTGTGGCCTCAAATTCGATTTCGCTTTTTGTTGTGAAAATACAATCCCTAATAGTGAAGAATGTCTGATAATTAAGAATCTCGTCAACCGAAATCAGAGGCGTCACTCATTCGATAAAGTGCTGTCTGAAAACCTTTTTTTTATTTTTGATGTATTTCTATCACTATCCACTTTGATTGCAAAGCTTTTGTTATTATTGCTATATTTCTATTTCTATCCACGTTGAATAAAAACCTTTTCACTTTGAGCAGTCAAAGTGAACAATTTCCAGTCAAAGTGGAACGATTTCAAAATATACTTATTTAACTTATTTTTTATCGTTATATAAGTGCTTTTATATGCCTAGGTCATTTTTCGAGCTCGTATACATAACTTAAGAACATCAAGTTGCAAATTATTAAAGAATATACGGATTGCGACATCACTCTTCACTCTTTTGTGCTATCGTTGCAAAATAAGTGTCAACCATAGGATCTATACAAAAACCTGAAAATATGAGACGTTGCGTGACAAAATATACAAGATGACAACGATGAAATATGAGAATAAGATTCAGACGTTAAACATGCTAGAACTATTGCATTTAATAGACCACCTAATCAAATAGTACTCTTATGCTTAGTTCTTAGGTTTTATTAAATATAAAGCAGTTATATGCTTTGTTCTGTGGTCTCAAGTC
>MIQA02008576.1:0-10002 GCA_001887855.2 Sclerospora graminicola | reverse complement strand
GTCAGTCGTCTGGGCCCCCCGTGGGTGTTCGCGTCTCAGGAAGAATTTCTGAGAGCGACTACACCACAGTCTTCATCCTCCCCTGGGTTGTCCGGGTCGGTTGCAGGACCCGGGTCGTGCAGGGGTGGTCGGGTTTCTTCAGTTTGATGCATTTTAGTCCTAAACCCTAATAATCGGTCAGCAATTAGGGGCTGATGTCGCAAATTTAGAACTATAGGCTACCTACAAAAGTATACCTACCTTCATGTAGTAATACACGGCTTAATTGGTCGATTCCTTGCGATGATTGGCCAAATATAAAATATTTCGACAAATATATTTGCCAATTAAATCTCTTTAAAAAATGGGTATATTAGCACAATCGCCGCAATGGAGAACAAGTTCATCCCACAGGCGATCGAGATCGTGACGCAAGCCATCAATGAAGATAACAATAAGAATTACCAAGAGGCGTTTCGTCTTTACAAGAAGGCTCTCGAGCATTTTATGGTCGGCGTTAAGTGTACGTCTGCTCGAAGTTGTGCGAAAGGGTCAGAGGGGGATTTCCTTCTCCACGAAAACATCTTAAGGTTGCTGTTACTGATGTAAAGATTACCTACTACTCGGTAGATGAGAAGAATCCGACCTCAAAGGAGATAATTATGAAGCGTGTAGAGGGCTACATGACGCGTGCGGAGCAGTTGCGAGGGTTGTTGGAAAAAGAGAATGCACCTATGGCTGTGGCAGCAGCAGTAGACATTGAGAAGTAAGTTTTCTTTTGCAGGCTCGAGTAAGGAGGAGTTTTGAATTATTGATTGGATACATAGAGGAGGAAAAGAAGACGATGATGAGACAGACGTCGAAACAGCCAAACTGCGTGGCGCGTTGGCTTGTAAGTGCTATTTTTTTCTGTTTTTATAGTAATTTAAAGTTTGTTTGGGCAATTTTTTGCGTAGCTGCTGTTGTCGCAGAGAAGCCAAATGTAAAATGGGATGACGTTGCTGGATTGGATGCTGCAAAGGAGGCATTAAAAGAGGCAGTTATCTTGCCGGCACGATTTCCACAGCTTTTTACTGGAAAGCGACGTCCCTGGAAAGGCATATTACTTTATGGGGTATGCGTTACGCTTGATTGAACCTATTGCTGAAGCTTTTTGATCCGTTACCTGAGCTTGAAAGAAAAACTCTAAAGTGCACTAATCAAGCTGATGATGTTTTAGCCCCCAGGTACGGGCAAGTCTTATCTTGCCCAGGCTGTCGCAACCGAAGCAGATGCTACTTTTTTTGCCGTCTCATCCTCTAGTTTAGTGTCCAAGTGGCAAGGCGAGAGCGAGAAGTGTGTTGTGCTATTTGATATAGCTTTTAACTAGGCTTTCTTGCTGAGTATCTCTTCGTTTCTTGTTCGCTAGGTTGGTCAAGAATCTATTCGAGATGGCGCGCGAAAAGAAACCTGCCATCATTTTTATAGATGAGATAGACTCTCTGTGTTCGAGTAGATCGGAGGGAGAAAGTGACTCCACGCGCCGCATCAAGAATGAATTTCTTGTCCAAATGCAAGGCATTGGCAATAAACATGATGGTGTGCTGGTGCTTGGAGCTACGAACGTGCCATGGGAACTTGACCCAGCAATGCGGCGACGGTAAGTGCCTAGTTATTACTGGAAGATGGTAGCTTAAACTGTGATGGCGTGCAGATTTGAAAAACGCATTTACATTCCTCTTCCTGAGGTAGAGGCTCGGAAAGTAATGCTGCGCATCCACCTGGGGGACACACCAAACGAACTAAGTGATGCCAACTTCACAGCAATTGCTGAGAAAACGGAAGGGTGCGATGACAGTGGTGTGATACACAAGGTTGAAATGATACGACTTTATTGCTTCCTTTCTTAGCTGCTCAGGGTCAGATATCTCGGTACTTGTTAGAGACGCACTAATGGAACCTCTCAGAAAGTGCCAACAAGTGCAATTTTTTGCTCCGGTAAGAACAATGTGGATTATTCATGTACGAAGTTACTAATTGCTTTTCAGTGCGATGATAAAGCCCACCCAATTCGAAATGGGCCGTTCTTGACACCATGTGAAGACGATCCACCGTGCGCATACTGCCATATGAAGCTCTCTACATGTCGTCCGAATTGCCCGGATTGCAAGGCTCCGTGCCGACGTTGCGGGGCATTGCGCATGCGGCTTTACGATTTGCCAGAGCGTGGGTACTCCGATGAAAAGCTGCGGCCGCCGATGATCTCAATGGTAAAGTAACTTGATATCGTTACCTTTCATTCATGTCGCATTATCTGACCCGCCACTCATTGATTTATGCCCCAGAGTGACTTCACACATGTTTTACAACATTTAACAGCAACTGTCGCCGTTGACGAGCTCAATCGATTCGTGAAATGGACGCAAGAGTTTGGACAAGACGGCTAGATGATTACATCGACAGATGCTCATTTGGTATTCATCTCTTAAGGTTGTCTCGATAAACTACATTAATGTTTGCTTTCCTACTGCGGGTTGGACAATGAGTTTATCAAACCTTCTAACTCGTCAGCAGAAATGTGGTGCGTATCATTACAAAAATGGCAGGTCATTTCTACGCCAGCATTGCCTACATCTGCCACAATCTGCTTTAAAGTAGTGGAGCCGATACTTTTAAGGTGTTGTCTGTAAGTATTCTTTGAACAGCGGCAGTAGTAATCCAGCGGCACTCGCTTACAATTCTTATCAGAAACTTTGGCGCCTGGAATCAGTGCGTTGATGTAATCCAGTATATCCGCGCTATTTTTCAGCCGAGCTGCTCGAAATGGAAGCTTGTCATACGCCAGATCCTCAAGTTCGTAGTAGCGTTCATCTGATGTTGTTGGGGGCATTTTCTGGACAATGAGGCCACAGCTGCGTGTGTGGTCTGTATTGGCTTCACTATCGATTCGAACGATCGTAGGAATCTGCTCCGATACATCGAAAAATCGCTGCCAGTCCAGCTCCGGTACTCCAGATGCTTCAATGGATGTGTTGTACGGTTTGGCTGCCCCGTACAAAACCTTCGAGATGTGCATATATCCCACGCTTTCCGGTGCTCCAGCACGAGAAAGATCCGTGTAGACAGCTTTGCCTCGGACTTCTCCAACGGCCATTGCTTCCACATACAGCTCCTGGATTGTTGGTGTCTTAACCATCATTTTAACACGTTCCTCGTCTTTGAAAAAGGAGCTAAGCATCGCCGCCCCAGCCATGTACTCACCCCAAAGCATCGTTCCCTCAGAGTCAAGAGGCAGCCGCCATCGCCGCGCTACTTCTTCCACTACGCGGAGAGCTATTAATGCGGATACTCGAAGATTGCCTACATGGCAGCGCACCACGACGTCACGAAGCGAGCGCTTCCACATCGTGCTTATCAAATTGTCAGCACCACACAATTACGAGCAGGAATACATTTCGCTTAAACTTACTTTAAGTTAAGAATAAAAATGTGAGTTCTCAAAACTTCCCAATTAGTCTAATTTGTGTGACAAAAAGGGATAATTGGTTGAATACGTCTCATTACTAGAATCCAGGTTTTCATTGAAGCGGTTAAGAAATGTGCCTCTAACCCGATTGGACAAGAATCCTCTTGATTGCCAAGCATCGAGACTATTTTGAAGGTAAAGACACGAGGAATTAGAGTGAAGAGAAAAAAAACATTTCTGAGGTCGTCGTTTAGCGTTGCGATAATATACACGTTCATTATTTTTTCAATACGTTTTCATTTTTCTTACATGTTTACATATTTCGTACCTCAGTCCCGATTTTGTCGCATAGACCCCACCTACCCAGCACAGGTAGGAAGTGGATCTGGGCTTGCAAGACAAACTTACTACAACAGCGAGTTTAAGACTAATGCTCTCCCCAGGAGGTGACCCTGGTAAAGAAAGGAAACCCCCGGATAAGGCGGCTAGGCGGGGGACGGAGAAATAATGCCCGCGGAAGGGCAAGTGGGTGTGGCTCAGCAGGTAATTGACGAGATAGTACCTGAGTCGCCTGAAGTAAACGAACTTCAGGAAGACACTGACGGTCACGCATCAAATAAGCAACATGTGAAAGAGGCAGTTATCGATCTTACGGAAGGAAAACCGAGTGCGGTTACTCCGGAGGAGGATGACATGGAAGGAATAGAGGAGCCTCTCGAGCAGGCAAGGAAGAAAGGGGAGGGCGAGGAGCAGTCAGTACCTGGTAAACCTAACTCGCCAGAGGAACTGGCGCTTGTACTTTTTCATACCCTAAACGAAGCAGAACTGTCCAGACCAAGATTACAAAAGTGGTTGGATCTGACTTATCAGCTGTTCCAAGTTTCCTACTACTCCACAAAACGCACGCAAAGAGGTGGCAAGCAAGCCAGTGGACAAAAAATTAAGATGTTGAACCCGGAACTGGAACGTTTGATTTATTTATTCGAGTTATTGGTAGTAAAGCATAAACTTAGCTGGAAAGTTTGGTTCCAAAAGGCGCTGGATGCATGGCAATTAGCGCTTAAACTCAACAAGCCACTCGTCACAATTCTGGCCCGTAAGATAGGTAGTTGTCAAGTGGAAGTAGAGGTAAAAGGACAGAGTGTATTGGAAGGATGGCTCCATAAAGTTACCGGAAAAAAAGTGGAAGCGGTCAAGGTTAAGCCTAGGTACACTGCCTATCTTTTCAACCCTGATGTTTATTCACCAGAGCGAATTGCTACTCTGACTAAAGTATGTGAAAAGGAGTGGAGTGGCAAGGACAAGCAAAAATTTCGAGACGGAAGTCCGGAAGAATGGCAAATCGTTAAGGGTCTGGCAGAGGGAACGATTTTATATCGCACGCTGCCTCAATTCTTGCGTCAAATCATGACATCAAACGATCGTCTACGGCTAATTTTAACGATTAGAGTGAGAGTAGAAGGATGTTTAATTATGGATTTACAGGGTGAAGCAGCGATAAAAAAGGCATTTCAGAGCACGAAGAGCCTGCAGGAAAGCATAGCGACCGCGGCGACAGCACGAGGAATAGCTAATGAGCGACTATGGGAAATGCTTGGTAAGGTCAAATCGATAAGCTACAATCAATCAGACCACTGCCTTCATCTGCACTTCCTAACACGTGAGATAGCAAAAAGATATGATGAGCTGAGTGTTCCATATCACAAACAAATCCACGCGTTGCGAAACTTACATGCGAAAGAGAAGGTCGATGAACCGGTATGGTCCAGACAGGTATCAGGAGTAAGTTCGGGCATGGGCTTTCGTCCGGATTACGCGATCATAATGCGGAATGTCACACGCAACATCGACATAATGCGGCTGCATGGTTTTCTACAATCGGTCATCACAGTAGATTCCGTTTTGAAGAACTGGACTCCGGGGGTCCACTATCTTCAACATCATTAGATTGGGAAATCGTAATTGCAGCTAGCGGATGCCCGAAGAAACTAAAAGATGTCTGGAGAGTGATGTGGTGTGGTCATATCTTGACTTTGGAACACCCAAATACGAGGGGGAAGATACACTGTCTACGCTGTGGGGAAGCTGGACATCAAATAAGGAGTTGTTCAATCGCACAGAAAAATATACAGGAAGAGCATTGTCTTACGGTTTCGGTGGAAGAAGCGGAGCTCATCGACACGCCAGAACCAATTTTTGACAGCATGGAGACGTTAATCTAGGAAGTCAGGGAGCATTGTGACGAACAGGATGCGTTGTTAAGATAAAAGAACAGGAGAACCAGTCGGCCAGCAGCGTAACGGAACAACAGCCGATACAAAGTGATGCTCAAACGCATCAGGACACAGCACCGGCCCCCACGTCAGCGAAGACCGAACAGGAGGGCCCTTCACCAGCAACGAACCACGAGTCAGCAAAAACAGGAACGGGAGAGAACGACTGGATGGTAGTCACGAAAAGGAGAAATGGGACAGCATCTCGAGCCAGGGTACAGGAAAACAGTGAGATGGGACAGGGAATGCAGAACCACCCGTTAGCAACGAAGGCAACGGCAGAGGCACAACCTAACGGCAAGAGTACGCTGAGGGAGGCAGTCACAAAAGTGGATAGTGCAGTCGGACCGAACGACAAAAAAATGAAAACTGAACCGGAACCGGAACCGAAACCGGTAAAAACCGAAATTTTGTCCGGACCCAAGGATAAAAATCGCGGCACAGTGGGAGCGCAACGACGACAACAGGATAACTCAGACGTGTTAATTGTAGAGGCGCGAGTGAAGGCGGAACTAGGGACGTACAGTATGACACGGAAGGACCGCTACAACCATTTACGTGGGAAGCAGAACCAGAGGTAACGGTACAGGAAGGAAACTTAAACGATGCGCTACTGGCGATGGGGCTGCAACAAGTGCGGACCCCAGCGACCGGGAATTGTCAAGCTTATAGTGTCGTGCAGGCACTTTTTAACTCCTCACTAGAAGACAGCCCCAACATCTTAGAACAGGCTACGGCGTGTCTAAAAAAAGGAGGGGCAGCGAGGGGAATGTCGGACTTTAAGGCGAAGTTCCCGGCCGGGGTACGCAAACAGACGTTACGCAGCCTGGGCAGGGGATACGAAAAAATGGCGGCTAAACAATCCGAACTGGAATTCAAGCAGTATCTGCAGGATTACGGCAACAGTCCGTCTGAGTTAGATGCGACGGTAAGTAGTCAGAATTGGGGGAGTAACGACACTCTAATTTGTTTAGGCACGCTCCTACAAAGACACATATTTGTGATAAGCATGGATGTGGTAAGCGGAAAACCAGGGGTTATTCACTTCTCGCCAGAAATCAGGGTGCAACAACGGCGTAAATTTGCCACGTGTGGAGAATTTCCCATCTCTTTAGGGCAATGCATCAAGGAAGTGATCAAGATGAAAAACGCGGTTAAGGAAGGCAAAGGTAAGTTACCCCTGGTACTACATTTCGAGAACATTCACTATCAGGCCTATGTACACGGCTGGAGGTCGACAGAAGGAATGACTACGGTAGTACCAGTACAGCAGGACGTTGTGATGTCTGACTCAGTTGGAGGAGGAGGATCGAATAAGCGGACGCGAGGAGAGGTAGGATCGACCGAACCAGGGGGACAATTGGTAAGTGTCCCCATGGACTGGTCGCCAGGGAATTTGATTCGTGCGCAAGTTGAACAGTTACTAAGGGAAGAGGATGCACGGCATCACGGCTTACTAAAGTTTCTGGTGGAAACAGCCATGTATCTGCCGGAGCATAGACAAGCGGAGCTATTACAAGCAGACATTGAGGAAGAGTCGGTATGCCAAATACTGGCAAAAAGATACAATATCTCAGCGGGGATATTAAGGGAGTGGCACAACACCACACATGGAACGTTAGCGTTGACAGACCAGCCGGATCAAGGACAGGGGGAGGAGTCAAAGGTCTCAGTGAGGGCACAGTCGGAAGACACCAAGGATAGCAAGCAGATCACAGATGCGGAGCAGCAGCGGACGCGAAAAAACGTGCGGTCGACGAAGCCTTCCAGTCCTCCAAGAAGGAAGTGACAGCAGGCACAGAAGCGGTGCAGAGGGATCTATTCGCAGCGAGTCGATTGGAGAACATGGACTTAAAACCTTCCGGGGGTACAGAATCCCTAGCGGAGCAGGTGTGGAATTCGATGGGTCAGGTATGGCCACATCAGCAGGTGGTACCATTCCCGACAGTAAATGCATCGCCAGATGTGTGGTTGAAGGCCGTGAGGAAGGACAGCCTGGCGCTCGCACAACTCATGGAATATAGTGACAAGCCGCACATCGGTATCAGGAGACTTAGTAACGAAGTGATTGTCGAAATGGCAAAAAAAGACTGGAGGCGCCAATTTTGGGAGGAGTTGATCACCCTGGGAACCTCAGCTGGAGCACAGTCAGAAGTGGAGATTTTCCTAAAGGATTGGGCTCAGCGCGTAAGTATTCTAGTGGACGAAAAACAACGCGAAGTGATGCGAGCAAGTGGGCACCATTGGAAAACCCTAAAGGAGCTCAATTATGGCGACAATCAGATGTGGCAGTTGTGTGGACCACATCGGCAGCTAAAATTTGCTTTCACGGCATTGTGCGCCCATGTATACAGCAAACAACTAGCAGCAATTATTGGAGAAGCAGCGCTCCCGAAGGATCCAATCTGGGTGAAGATCAGACGTTATGAGACGGCCCGCGTACGAATACCGGGTTTTCGCGTGTTAGCAAAAAGGCTGGAGGAAGACGATAGCTCTGCGTGGATGGACATGACAGATTTTTTCATAACAACATTAACTAACGTCTCTCTGAACAACAGGGATCCAGAATCCGTCGATATGGAACAGGTTAACTCAGTCAAGCTACGAGGGGCACAAGCGCCTCATTGCTACTAAGGGCAAGACACGCGTCAACACGGAAGAGGAGGACATATCTGCAATAATCAAAGAGATGGATAGATATAGCAGAATAACGGTGGCGAGGACAGAGACGAGGGATGCGATCCAACACAGGACAGAAGGAGGCAGTGGAGAGTCGGACTTTCGAGTGATCACGCAGAATGTTCGAGGTTTCTCGGTAGGATCCAGGCTTGCATGGCTACAATCGTGGAGAAACTTACCGGTGAAAGCACGCCCCGTCTGTATTCTGATTCAAGAAACGCACATCACAAGTAGAAAGGAGGCCGCAGATCTAACGACGCAATGGGAACGTATGTGGAATCATACGGATGTCACTCATCGTTTGGCTTTGTGGAGTGTAGCGCTGAAAAAGACAGGTGGCGTGGGAATATTACTAACACCGAGGCGAGGATGGACACTACGACCGTGGCGGATTAGCAGCTGGACGGAGCGGATCATAGCGGTGGAGATTAACGACTGGAAGTGCGTAAACATACATGCGCCGTCAGCAAGTGAGAAGGAAAGGGCGCAGTTTTACAAAGGCATTGAAACGTGGAACCTACAGCAGCACCCAAACGTGATTTTCGGTGGGGACTTCAATTGTGTGGAATCCCCACCGTTAGATAGAACGGGGCCCATGCGCAGACGAACCACGGAATGCCCAGAGCTGACTAGACTACTTCTCAGGTGGAAGATGCAGGACGCGGCCTTGGTACAGTTTACGGCGGGGCAATACGAAGATAGGGAGAATGTTCTTGACTACACGTTCTGGCGTGGGGAATCAGCCAGCCGAATCGACAAATTCTACATTTCCGAAGGGAAATTTGAGTGGGTCAATCGAGTCAGTACCAGTATGCCCGGTGTGCCGTCGGATCATGATCAAGTCGAGATTCTAGTACGTCAACCCCGGAGCAGAAAACAAAGAACAAGAAACCACCATTTCCGATTACAATACCCGATCAGAGGGGCCGGGGGAGTAAGAGTGCAAGAGGAAATTAAGGAACTAATTGAGACTTGTGATGTGCTTGACTCAGCCGGGGCAGCACGGTGGGACTCGGTCAAGGATTCGTGGGTAGCGGCTATAATAAGAGTAAGGTCGAGAGTGGCGCAAAGGAGGAGACGACATGCAAAACATCTGGAACAGGCACTATATGGACGCGTAACAAGTCGAGATCAAATTTTGCAGATCACGGAAAATGAAGTCACAAGGTGTAATCAGGTAAGGATTGCAAGACGTTTTTGTCGGTCTAACGAGAATCTCCGTTGGCTGTATCAGCGAACAGCGACGTGGGAGAGAGATCAACGAGTGGAGGAGATCATTTTGCAGGACCAGTCAGATACGCAAGCACAGGACATGTCCATACCAGATAAATTTGTGTGGACTTGGCAGCAAATACTTGGAGCAGTACATAGAAAGATACAGGACAAGGAGGTGACACAGCAGATCCAGGCGTTGGTGGAGGATTGGTCGCACCGGCGAGTCTCCTCTGTGAAAAACGACAGTCTGCTGGCACCAATACAGGCGGAAGACATTAAACTAGCGATCAAACGATTGGAAAGAAGGAAAGCTGGTGGACCCGACGGGCTCAATAACGACTTCTTCAAGAGGAACTCATGCCAGATTTGTTACAAGTGTACAACGATGTACTAAATGGGGCACAGCCACCT
>MIQA02008571.1:0-10978 GCA_001887855.2 Sclerospora graminicola | reverse complement strand
TCACAAAATGAAATTAAAAAACACTGTAAATTGGTTAAGTGTATTATCCAGACAGAGGTTTTATAAAACCGACCTACTAGTCTCTTTTGCTTCGAGCACTCTAGATATCGCTAATGCGATACTTACCCAGGGGCAATTTAAGTGTGTTCCTCTACAATGAATCGAGACAAGCGTCGAGCGGGACTTTTGTTCTTGGAAGACAGATCGTCACGTTCTGTTGAACTTTGAAGCGGCACTAAAGCCAGTGCTCTTGCAGTTGCTTCGATTGAACTTATGCAAGGAACGGCTAAGATGAACGACAAAATCGTGTGAAATTGTCCTTGACCCCGCTGAATCCATTATCTCTTGACGTGAAGAAAGTGACCTGCACGATTACAGGTTTTAGAAATTACGTGGTGGAACTTCAGGGTAAAGCCATACACAACGCTGTTTGATTTCTGCATCACATACATGCTGTTGACAAAATAGCTACCTTTTTTCGCTTTGAACGATCTGTTGAGATGCTAGGATATTTTCCGGGCATTCAATCCAAACGAGTTTGTTTTTTCTGGGACGATGTATATTGCATTTAGATCGAAAATAAGAAGAATTAAAGTGAATACGGTATAACCGTTTGACAGAAATACATCCTTACAGTTTTTACGAGCGTTTAAACGTTGCCGTACCGGCACTGCCATCACAGTTACCATAATCCTGCTAAAAATACGGTTCCGAAAGTCCGATTTCCTTGGTGCAACTAATACGGGATCGACAACTTGATGCACTGTTCAGCACCGGCATATTCTGGCAGCTCGAGATTAAACTCGTACGCCAACGACCTACATCCAACGCTCGTTAACTGTGTAAAAAAACAGTAACACAGTGCTTACTTTGGAACAAACCGTTCGCCGGCGTAGTGAAACTTACCAGACTCAGTTAGGTATGTCCCCAGATCTTCGGTGATGTTAACGAAATCAACATCTGAGGTTCCAAACCGACTCCTCCTTCGTTTTCTATCGAAGCAGACACGCGTGTCGATAAGACAAGAGCAGTGACGAGCGAAATATTTGGCATGAAATGACGTGTACCATTCTTAACATGCCTCCTTGATGGAATGTCGATCGAAACAATCCGCGTCTGACACTTTTGACTTCACAGTGCGATCAAATGGCGGGTGGATGCTCCCCAAAAAGCTGAAGCTAAAAATGCCATCAAGGATCAAGTCGTACGCCTCGTCCACCCTCGGGCTAAGTATAGTCTACTTGTTAAGACTACCAAAGAATAATTAAATTAACATTTACCGAACACGTCTTGGATATCCTCGGGAAATGGAATCTTCACTTGGTCGCATTGCGTTACTAATCTCTACACATTTGAGACTATCCGTCAAGCATTTTTTCATCCATATATACCCTAAATTAAATCACGTGTTTACCTGAAAAATTTGGCATCGCGCTACACTTTGGGTACAAAATGCTTGGTAAATAGCCGAAATGCTGCAACCAATCACATCAGTCAGGAATTTTGATACTCCTAAGTATTAGCTAGTTGCAGTGTATCGCACCACCAAATGACGACCTGCCACCAAAGCGTCGCCCCCGAGCAACTCACGAAAGTGTTTGCACCGCCCGAATCGCAGAAAAACATTTTTGTCAGCTCCATGACTTGGGTCCAATCCAGCAGCTCTTCGTTGGCGTCTTCCACTTTAGTGATACGAAGGATTAGAGATCGCGAGCTCTGCTACCGATAAAGACGTGGATAAAATTATAAGCGCTTCAAAATCATGAAAAGACAATTCGATAGTTAGAATACTAACACATTGCTCGTACCCAAATCCTGTCCACATTGAGTTTGCCTTCCACGTGCACGAGATCCCCCAGAAATACTAACGAATCAAAACTTTCTTCCCATAGCACCGTCTTCACGAGTGTAGTACCATCGTCCACTAGAGTTTTAGCTATCATACTCGATCAGTCTGTTGGCTATACATTAATTTACCACTCAAACCTTACTTGGATTTGCGCGCTCCACGATAGACACAAGAACTTCAATGCATTGGGCCTTTGTCAAAAGACGCCCCAATGTCTTTCATCTCCACGCGTGAGTTGCTGGTAGACCATCAAAATCGAACAGTTTACTACATACGTGCACACCAAAGAGCTTGACGAAGCTCTTAGAACGGTGAAAATCTTAGAATAGAATGTGGGAGCATTATGCATTCGACAATCGAAAATTTATGAACCACGTAAGCGGGTCTTCCCGACCTTATGCATATGCCGCTACACCACTGCATACAACAACGCTCACCTCGTTTTTTTGTCTCAACAGAAGTGCTTTATGGCGCGAAAATTCTAATTGGAAGGTAATTGGGTTGTGGAGGTTTCTTAATATCTATTTGAAAGGGGTATGTAATACAAAAATATTTACACTTTTTAAACCAGACAGTAGTGATTTTTGACGAGTGTTGCAAAATACACCGCGGCTCATAATTCGTGAAACAAACTTAGTTCTAAATTTGCTGTATTGGCCCTATCCTGTTTTTCGGTATAGGTTTAGGACTACCATTGTTGAAGACTACGCAGCCCGCGCACCCCTAGATGATCCGGGTCCACCTACGGATCCTGATAATCCTGGGGAGGGCTGTTCCAGTATGCCCATTGAAGTAAATGACGGAGACAATGCAGAGGAGACGACCGCGACGGTAGGTCCACGGGAAGAGGAAAGCCCGATGGAGGTGGTCAAGAATTCGGTCACCGCAGAGCCGGCAGACGGATCGATCTTGAAATCGGCAGATTCAGTCCGAGATGTTACAAATGAGGTATCAGTTTCATCGGAGAAACCGGTTTTACCGATCCAAAAATCGGCAGACTCAGCACAAGGTGTAACCAGTGAGGAAGCACAGTATTATCGGAGAAACCGGTTTTACTGGTTTCAAAATCTCAGGTCAAGAACATAAACTGGACTTTCGAAAAAAAGAATCAAGGCGAAGGAGCAGCATCAGCTGCGAGTCGGATGCAGAGCGTGGTACCTGATGATGCGCAGGTGCCACACAGTCTGGCTCAAGCACTTCAAACTGCATAAAAAGAAGCGACAGTAACACCACCAAGGGCGCAGGCGTGGTTAGATCTGGTCCGAGACCTGTTCGCAGTCATTTATGTTAAAGTCCGAGGACCAGCCTCCCGTTTGTCAGAGACAGCGAAGAGGTTCCCGACGCTTAAGGCACCCGAAGTGGAGCGTTTGCTGGATTATTTTGAAATTGCGGTAGTGGAAGGAGGTAAGGATTGGAAAGTGTGGCGTCAACAAGTAGTCGGTGCAGCCGTTCAAGGACAACGTTCGTCGCAATCGTTTGAAGGCATATTATGGAAGAGTATCGGTCAAGAAAAAGTTAAGAAGGCTGATTTCCTACCAGCTCCACTCAAGGGCTGGGCAAACAAAGTTGCAGGGCGATCAGCTGAGGAGTCCGAAGACCAGTTGACAAAGAAGACTTTTCTATTCAAGACTACTGTGTTCAAACCTGATGAAATTTCTCGTTTACGTGGAGTATGTGAAAAAGATTATGGAAAATTCGCGCCAATGATGGTACGAGCCGGGACAGAGGATGAGTGGCGTATTTTGCAAGGGCTAGTTGAAAGAATTATCATCGCAAAACAATTGCCGCAATTTGTTAAACGCATAATGAAGATCGATGAGCAAGTGCGATTGGTCCACACGATCCGAGCTTAAGTGGAAGGGTGTCTTGTGATGGACTTAACTGGAGAAAGTCCGATAAAGGAAGCTTTTTTAGCACGAAATGCATACAGGAAAATATAGCCACGGCGGTAGCTACACGTGGCTTAGGGGGTGTGATGTTGTGGAAGATGGTTGCCCAAGTGAAGAATATCAGTTACGATGGAGGAAATCATGCCTTGTATTTCCATTTTTTTACGCGGGACATGGCAGCAAAGTTTGCCGGAATGAAGGTACCTTTCCATAGGTACGACCACACACTCAGGAACCTCCATCAGGGGAAACCGACCACGACTAGATCTGCCTGGGAATCTAAAGTAGACATCAATGGCGAACGTTATGAGCATAAAGGTTTTTATTCGTGTGTGCTGAAGAACATCACGAGATCAGTGATTTGCTAAAACTTTCAGGGTATTTACGAAAGATTTTGGGTGTGGACTTTCAATTGGACGACTTGGACAAGGGGGGACCTTTTTCTGATACGTCGACATTGTGGGAGTTAATTGTTGAGTCGGATGCTTGCCCGTCAGCGCTACGAGGTATTAATAGGATATATTGGGGACAAACCATGCTGGTTGTGGAGCACCCGGCGATGCGTGGGCGGAGACATTGCTTGCGATGCGGGGAAGCAGGCCACACGATGAGGAAATGCACAGCGTCGTTAGAGGACCTTCTCAAATCGCACTGTTTACAAGTAAATTTGGAAGATTTCAAGAAGTTCACTCCTTCAGCATCGACTTTACGGAGCATGGAAGAGCTGCGGACTCAAGTGGAGGCGGTTCGGATACGACAAGATGATGACAAGAATCAGGCAGAGGTGAAGGACGAAGAATGCGAAGGGAACGGTTCAGAAGATGAAAAGTCTTCAAAGAAAACGCCCGTAGAAGGAAAGGCGCCACATACGGCGATGAAAGTGGATGCTAGGGTTACTGATGCATCAACTACCTCCAGTCGGTCGCGTCTTGAGTCATCAGACTGGGTCACCGTGAAAACGAAGAAGAAAAGACGGGACGTACGCTCGCAACCGACGGAGGTGGAGGTGAAAAAGCAGGCAGGGACCTCCTCAACATACACTTCAAGCCTTAAATTGAATCTGGAGCAGACTAGGAAAGTCGAGAACACTCAAGACCGAGTGGATTGCTCGGAAAGGAAATTACGAAAGTGAAGGCGCAACTTGAGGGGAAAACAACCCTGCAAAAGGATAATGAATTACCGATTGAGAAATCAGACCGATCGGAGTTGACCCGGAACATCAAGAAAGCCAAAAACACAAGAAAAAGGTCGAAATATTTCAGAAAAAGGAAAGTACTCTGCTCATGCTAGAAAGAAAGGTGAAGACCTATATGACGAATGTTCTAGCGCGAGTGGAAACGGAATGTGGAACTATTAGGGTAGCCAAGCCCAAAAATGACACTGGAGTGGGACCACCGGATTTGGCAACGATTCAAGATGTAATTCATTGGTTAAATTTCCGGTCAATTCCAACACCGGCGACTGGAAACTGTCCGATCTATGCAGTATGCCAAGGTCTAACATGCTCCGACACTTTACGGGAAATCGCAAGTTTACTCGAGGACATGACAAAACAACTTAAACAAGGGTGTCTTGTGCGGGCTCTTCTAGATTTCGACATAAAATTTCCACCAGGAGTAAGAAAAGACACCCTGATGGAATTAAGGCGAGGAACCAATAACACGTCTCCAAAAGAAACAAAGCGATTATTCCAGAAATATTTGCTAGAATTTGCGGAAAGCATCTCACAAGTGGACAAAAATATAGCACCTGTCAGGTGGGGAAGCAATGATACGCTGATGACATTAAGTACGGTGCTTCAGCGTGACATTTATGTCATTAGACATCCACCTGGATTCAAGGTACCAGGATGTGATTTTACACGCTGGAAACAAGAACACTGCGAGGGAAGAGTTATCAGACTAGTGGAGAATACCCCATGACTATTTTAGATTTCTATCACAAAATGCGGACCTTTTTGCAAGCTGGGGAAGCAGAAACGAAGGAAAAATTACCGATAATTTTACGTTATGGTGGACAACATTACTCGGCAATTTTTATTGGAGACAGAGAACGTGTGACAGAAGTCTTGGGGCTAGCAATTTCATATTCACGTTTCCTGCATACTGTAACTTGCGTAGTCTGGTCCATTCCTGTGTACTGTTGATTATAGCAGTCCGCTGCGCTGAACCAATCATTACCATGAATCTGTGTTCCCGCTCCGAGAAACACTGTCCTGTAATGTCCGCTAATCCTTCTCGTTTTCCAGCTTCAATGACGTCCAACCAACATCGCTCCCGCCAATGTTTCGTTAGCTCCACTAACACACTTGGGTGCACACTGTCTAAAATATAATGGGATCCCGGGACATCTTTGATTAAATGTAACAAACGGTTCGATTCAAGATTGGCTGCTTTCACCCAGAGTGTCTTTGTCGAACTGACTAGGGGGAAAGGAATTCCGGTTTGCTCTTCCCAGTGCGGTAATAATTCATGCCATGCAATTTTGAATTCATCTAGTGACATTCTTTCAATTCCAGTGTTTCCAGTTTCCAGCACTTCTATCAAAATCATCCATTAGTTCTCGAGCGACAGGTACAATCTCCATTGGCTCCGGGCTAGGTTCCTCTCCTTCTCGTCTACAAATTCTTTTTGGAGTCTGGTTGCCATCTTGTTCAGACACTTCCGTATCTTGCGAGCTGGGCGACATATCGGACCCCTTGTACTCTGATCCCAAAGGGGAGCCATCCGAGAGAAGCAGGCATTCAGATTCAGGTTGGTTTTCCATCCACACTTTTTCATACCATTGATTCAGGATTGGTGCAGAAATTTGATACTTTTGCATGAAGAATTTTTGAATATTGGGGTCCGACATGTTGACCCGCATCATCTCTTCCTGTTCTGGTAATGACAATTTGCTAACCGTGTCTGCCAAGAAATGCAGCAACTCGCACATGCGCGCATCTTTCGTCATGATTTTATCCGATATTTTGCATTTCAAGCCGTGATGAATAGTGGGCCCTTCGAGTCGGCCAAGCAAATCATCGAGGTTGCCCTCCCAGTCGTCCGGATCCCATGGCGACTGATTACCGTAATTCGATAACGAATCTTCACTTCCTGTTGTAAGTTCCAACGAATTACTGTGTCCTGCTGAGTCAAAGGCCAGATGATAATCTTCTGGAGCCTTATTGTCTTCAAAATCATTATCTTCACTACTTCCACCCATATTGATGGCGTCATTCAATTAGCTGGGATGTTAATTTGCTCACACGTTTTTGCAGAACAGATCGCAGCTCTAGTTGGGGACGATTTTCATCCAAATGATACCATCATATGCCTCTTACAACGGCATTTAAAGGTTGTGGAAATACGTCAAGATTATGAAGAAAGGATTCAATTGATTGAAAAGGGGGGGGGCGGAAGCATGGCGAGAGTTATTTGAATTCTGTCACGCCACGTCTCTTCTACAATTGACGAGTGACCAGGACAATCCCCATCAGGACCATGAGAGTCCGGTCCAATACTAAGGGCACCGATATGGCTGATGTCAAGAACCATACTTTTTTTACAATGGATAAACTTGAAGCATATGTGAAATATCGTATGCTAAAGGATATGGAATATGGGGCCAATTCACAAGAAAAGAATGGATACAAGCAGCACAACACCTACACAATTATCAGTCAAATGTCCGTGGATTTGTACAGAAAGACGTGTCAGCCTGGATGTCGGCTTGGAAAGGTGGATACCCGAACAACCATGCTGAGAAGATTTTATTGCAAGAAACACATATTGGGACACTCGCTGAAAGTGAAGAGATGGCAAAGCATTGGGCATATTATGGGGGAAGATAGATCATTATAAGTCACTATCTTATTGGAGCGTATATCCGAAAAAGCAAGGTGGTGTGGCTATCCTGCTTGCTCCGACTATAGCCACCCATATTACACCTTGGAAGAAAGAATACTGGTCCCATAGATTAATGGTGTTGAAGTGGAAGGAGAGCATAATATTGAATGTATACGGACCTTCAAGTGACATCAAAAGACGCGAAAAGTTTTATAACTCACTTCGGCAACTATTCCTACGGCGACCTCGACATTGTTTGCTAGGAGGGGATTTTAATTGTGTGGATACCCCATCCCTAGATCGACTTGGCGGCACAAGGTCGGTTCGACCGGAAAGCAATGCTCTCCAAAGGGTAGTCACAGAATGGAAGATGGAGGATGCTCGACAATTAATGATCTCTCCGCTGGCAGATTCAAAGTTTGGACCCCAAGATCACTTTACCTTTTGGAGAGGTCAACAAGCCAGTCGTCTTGACAGATTTTATGTGTCGGGAAAGTGGATTAACTGGGTGGTATGGGTGGAGGTTAAACCCCCACCAGTTTTCTCAGATCATAACCGTTGGATTATTACTAAAGGATCCAAGTGTGTCCAGAAATCTCCCAGCCGCCCGTAAATTTTCTTATCCATTCCCCGGTTCACAGACAGATGGTGTTAAAACGATGATTCTGGAACGTTTACAGGACAAGAAATGGAACTCTAAGCCAATAAGAAATCGGGACGGTATGATGGACTTTTGCCGGGCGGTGGTTTTCAAAGTACGTCGAACGGTTGCACGCAAGCGCAGGAAGAGAGTGCATCACATGCAACGGATGATTAGTGAGACCGCGTCAACACGAAAACATATTGTCTTCGCCATAGCGGAATCCTTGCACCAAGAACGGTCCATACGCAGAGGTGCTCGTTTGCACAGATCGGCCGCAGATGTTCGATGGTTATTTAAGAGAGCCTCCGTATGGGAGAGAGACCAGACAGTGACTCAAATTAACGCAACTACGGGGCCACCTTTCGCAGCGGATTTGTCGATTCCCGATCGTTTTGCAGCAACATGGTCGGGTATTCTTGGACTCAGTCACAGAGAAGTTGCTGGCCGGGATCTTTTTCAAGAAGTTAGACGTTTTGTGGAAATTCCAGCCACTCGGAAAGTGACGGATTCTCAGAATAAAGAGTTACTATTGGAGATCACCCCAGACGATATAGAATGAAAAAAGGACTTTTCGTCAATTTTATTGAAGCCACTTACTCAGATGTTTAATGACATCCTATTAGGAGGTAAGCCTCCACCTTCCTTTTTGAAAGCAATGGACATACCATTACGAAAAAAAGGAGATTCAAGTAAAGCATTACCCATCACAGCAGCTAGGCATGTTAATAAATATCATAAATTGATTTTAAGGCTTACTCAGACAGCTAACTTGCCTAAGGTAAAGATAATGGTAATGGAAAGATTTCGCTGTTGTAGTACATACAGCGTAAGATGTCATCCCAATGACTACTTAAAATTATTTTATTATTGTGGTCATGTCCATGGTTCTTTTCTCACGCATAGGTTAAGTGACAAAAATAGATTTTATAATGAGAGCTTTTTTACAGTCGACAACCAACTGACAAATAAACGTTATCGCTATACAAAAGCAAACTTTAGCCCTTATTATTACTAAAGAAAAAAGAAAATCTTTTTGTTTCTTAACTTCATACACGCTCGGTTTTACATTCGTTTTGCTCATCTAATTCAGAATTGTTCATTTTAATGTGTGTTTCCCATCTCAATATGAGTTGTACATTCACTTAGCTGTTGCGCATTTCTTCGATAATCAGCAAAAACCAAACTATTACGCATTATAGAATAAATGAGTCAATACTGTATTTATTCAGCGTATAAAAAGTATGAAGTTAATTGCACAATTACATTTTCTTTGTCCAAAAATCCTGTTTCTAAAGGGATTGTTACTATTGCGAATGGGGTCTATTATATTCGATTATAGTAAGGTTATCGAATAGAGGAGAAACCACTGCATTTATTCGGATTATAAGTAATATCAAGTCAATTGCAAAAGTATGTTCTCTTTGTCCAAAAATACTGTTCCCAAATAGGATACTTACTATTGCGAATGGGGCCTATCCAGATACTAACAAAAACTACGTAAATATGGCAGGTAATAGGCGTCGAAGGGCAGTCTCATACTCGGGGCAAAGTGGGGCGATGGCTGTGTGCGGTAATAATAGAGTCGCCTAGAGTGCCTGTGGGCCATTTCTCGGAGAAGTGCCGCCTATAAAGCTCTGTCGTGGACCAGCGAACCAGATATTTTAAAGGGATTCAGATGGGAACTAACATCAAACGGATATATCGCAGGTCACAGCGAACATCAGAAGGAACAAATCATGGTGAAACAGCTATCAGATGGAATACTTTGGAAGATTATAATAAGTAGTACCCTGAGCGATACTGAAACCGATCAAGACTTGAAGGAGTGTCTAATTGTTTTTCACCCGCACCCGGAGTTACATCTTATCGGTTGGCCGTCGGTTGAATCCACACCGGTGCGGCGTATATGGGCGAAGTTCCGGAAGTCATTTCGGCGATTGTACTTTAACGGGGTCGCTCCACAGTTAAAACCCTTTTACAGAAGTGGCAGTCGAAGTGTGCAGAGAACAGCTGGTGGAACAAGTACAAGACATTGAGCCAACTCAGGTATGGGAATACACAAATATCCTGACTAATTATCAAGTATGGGCTCAATTTCGAGTGAAAACTATGCAGCTCAACACGTTTTATGAACAAGAAGCCGGGGAATACCGGTGTGCGATGGATAGGAGATGCAGCAGCCGACAGACTGGGGTTTTTCACATTCTATGGGAATGTAGGAGAGCACAGGAATTTTGGAGACGATAGTTATGTCACTGGAGTGGAGGAGATATCTCATTCGCATCACTTCAACATTTTCAGGGCGCAATAGTTTCAAGACAGGCGCCGCCAATTGGAGATCCAGTCAAAAAGGCAATGATGACCAAGCATGGATGGTATAGTGGTACTTATCAAGATGTGTTTGATCGACTTTGGAACGGTTTATGTGGTATTGCGACCGCTTGGATGTGGCAACTACGCAACCAAGCGGTATTCCAAGGACAAGTGAAGAATGCGATAGACCACTTGGAATTCTTATGGAGACAGTGTCAAGCACAATTGGAAGCAGTTGTAGACTATGAATCCAGAGTACCCGAAACACGTGAAGACGGGATCCGACTGAAGATCAGTGTAAAGTTCTTATTCGACCTAACCCCAGCACCGGATCAAGACTTCCAGAGTCCAAGACGAGATCGAGCGAGTCAGGTATTTCCCACTAGCTCCGCCATGTTATCTAAGCCTATGTTACATACTAGAATTCATATGTTCATAGTAGCTAATAGTTAACACT
>MIQA02008569.1:0-18956 GCA_001887855.2 Sclerospora graminicola | reverse complement strand
AAATGTTGAGAATGAGGTGGACCACACATGGCCGTTAATTGGTGACGATGGAACACCCATCAACGTGAGACAGTTGATGGGTGGGAAAGGCTGATCGAGCATACGACGAAAAGGTAGTGGACAACGGGTGCTCGTGATATGAAGGAATGAGCCAAGCACAGTTACTACGCCCGGTCCAGATACTAACGGAACAGCGAAGATCACGATCGCGATCGGGATAACGTTTATTAAGTGGAGTTCACGTTGATGTACGACAAGATCGGCAGAGACAAGTCAAAATACCGCAGCACCGATGACGTGGCACGTCAGAGACAGTTATCGGGCCGAACTATGAACAGTGCAGATGTTGAAGGTGAATTTGATACGAAGTTTCGGCCCGATCGGCCAAGCCAACCGATTATACCCCAAAATACGAAGATCAGATGTGGAACGGGACATGTGGAATGGCGAGTCGTGCGAGTGATGTCAAGTCAAGGCAAGTGATGATGACCGATGGATTTGTCCAGGGATGACGTGAAAAGGCCCGATCAGGCCCGATCGGCTGAAATCGATGTGATATGGTTACCCCGACAGGGGATGGAGGTCAGGAGTATGGCTGAGCGGGCGAATAAAGTCGTTGTGATGGTGATCCAGAGAGTTTCCGAAGTGATCAAGGGCTGATCGCCCTGATCACTGCCTGATCACTCGGCTGATCGCTATGCCGATCGTGATCGGGGCTGATCAGCCTCAAACCGACGTCCAGACGCGAAGGCAGGTGAAGTTCTCAGTTAAGTAGGGCTGGATATCAAGTGAACAAGTGTCAGAAGGGCAGATCTCAAGTGGTTTCCAAGTCGTTTATCGATGATCGGGACGGGTTGAAGATCTTTATAGGAGTCGGGTCGTGATCGGGGCAGAAGTGGTACAAATCATCTTGAAGGTGCAGCCAGGATGGGCAAGGTGGTGCTATACAACCGTGCGACGAAGTAAATAGGTTCGAAGTATAAATCAGGCATGAGTTGGTGTATGGTACACAGGTATAGGACATTGCATATATAATAACAGGTTTTGATTTTCCCCCTAAGCAAAGAGTCGCTCCGCCACGTGTTGCGGTCATTGGGAGCACAGGGTTGATTAGTCCCCTCTTGCTCAACTAATCCCCGGTTAAGACGCGCTTAGACGCATTTTGGCTTACCGGAAGACCCCCGACGGGTTTGTTTAGGTGATCAAGCCTCACCGCCCACGCGCACGTGTTTAGAACACGTTATTAATATTGGAAAAGGTTTTGTGGAGATAACGTTTGTGGATTACTGTGGAAGATCGTGGTTTGATCGCGTTTTCTTGGTTTCTTATTATCTCTCTCATTGGCTGGCCTGATCGGACGAGCTTTCCCGATCAGTGCCTAGATACTGATTAAGTATCGACCCCAACCCGTTCTCCGGTGAAGATTTCCACCCGAGGACACCCCCGTCTCGAGAAGGTCATTCCCTCCGACCTGATCAAGATCATCGTTTTCGTCACCGAGTCCACCTGAGTGAGTGTAACCACCCCCGATCAACGGGTACACAAGGTAAGATGAAGTTGAACATAGATCCTGACGCGCATGACGACCGGCCAGATGACCGGGAGGATCAGATCAGTCACCATAATGGTGATTCATCTGATTATGATGCTGATCAGGATCAACGGAGTACCCCCTCCGATAGTTGGTCGTCCGGGCCAGTGGGTATCCGAATTTCACCCAATCCTTCCGTCCTGGATTTGGAAATCGGCTCCACCACAATGGTGCGCGTGCCCGGATCACTTGGTGACTCAGGATATCACCGTAATTCCTTTGATGATGAAAAAGATGTGAAAATCGAAGTGGAAGAAACTTTTTCGGGTGTATTGGAGGAAGGCGTATCGCCTCCGATGCTGTCCATTTCTAAAGGAAGCGATGGTCGACCTGGTCTGGTGGAGTGCCAGGTCGAAATTAAAGATGAAACAACTCCCCACATGGCCCCGATCGGGGCCGATCTGGGTTATAGTAAAGTAAACTATAACCCAGGAAAGGATCGAGGTGTTAACCTTGATCCTATGCATAAGAAGAAAATGGAAAAAGACAGAAAAAACATGGGGGCGGATCAGTGTGATCCACCTAAAAAATATGTGAAACCTAAACCGAAGATCTTCGAGGAAGACGAAGAGAAGACCGAACCAGCTGAGAAGACCACTGTTCAAGATGTAGAACGACTGTTCTATCTTCGAGAGTTTCACAAGTTCCTAGCTACCAACCGAGTGATGAAGATCATAAAGCCCAAGATCATCGGGGAGCTTGAAGGTCGAGCGACCAAGCCGGTTATCACAGGCAGTCAACTTGACCTGATCAGGAACTTCTTGGCGCAGATCGACGAAGTTGGTTTCACTACTGGTGCGTTCGACGCGAATATGCTGTTCGATCTAGACCAAGGGACGATCAGAGAAGCTATGACAACTCTGTATGATCACCTTGCCTCGTTACTCGGGGCGAACCCCGTGGTCCAGTCGCCGATCGCGGATCCTTCACACCGATCGCAGTTGGTTGAATATCCTATGGATATTGAGTCAATATATCAATCGTCGTCACAATCTGGAGCGGACTCCACCGACTCCTCGGTTGGAATAACACGTATGACGTTGGGCCCGAAAGGGATCAAGCAGATTGACCCCAAGATCGAGTCGCAGAACAGGAAAAGGAAGCCTGAACCTGGTCGAGTCGGATCAGATAACAGTTTTGAAGATGCTCAAGAAGTTCCACAGAACAATCCGACTCCCAACAGTAACCCTACCAACATACCAGAAGTCCCAGAGCAAATGAGAACCATGTTCGCGACTATGATGAATCGATTTGTGGGTGAACAATACGGATTACCTCAGTACACACCTGGGCAAGGACAACCATGGCGATCGACACCAAACATGAACCAATCCACTGCTAAACCAGTCAAGAAACCTGTGGATGTGGATATGGAATCAGTTCGATCGGCCGGAATTGTTCGATCAATATGCCAGGTCGGTCACCAAGATCGACTCCATAGATCACCTCCACGTAGTGATGTGGACATGGAATCAGAAGGAGAGATCAGTCTACATTTTGATCCGGATGATTTGGATATGGAGATGCCTCGTAGGGCAAATATGGCCTCCGCGCAGGCATTCGACAGTGATTCCGGAACGATCACTTGAGTGCGAATGTCGGCGATCTCGGAATTAAAAGATTTCACCGGCAAGGATATGGATGATGATCAGGCAAGAGCTTGATTGAGTCGGACTAAATCAGCTGTTTTTTGAGAGATAAGACACCGGAAGGTGAAAGATGTTTGATTTTCGCTGATCTAATGAAAGGTCCGGCCAAGAACTGGCTTAAGCAGCTGAGCCGAAAAGTGCGTTTAAAGTAGCATCGATTGTGTGAAAAAATTGAAGAGCAGTATTGCAACTCGGGGGTGTCTGTCGCGAGACAGTATTACCACATGAAGAAAAGATCCGACGAAACACCGATTGAATACTTACATCGGCTGAATGTTGCTGGTCTACGCGCGAAAATGCCGATCAAGGACCCACGACACCCGGATATAGCTCGCGAGCATGTCGAACACTTTATTGGCACGCTGGATAATCGTGATCTGGCTGATCAGCTAACCCTGCTCCGTATAAAGGACTCAGAGCAACTGGAACTGACTCTGAGGACGCTGCAGCGAGCCAAAAGTCGACAGCCCAAGGTCGAGGTAGGATCGAACTGGTACCGGTCAAAGCCACACCCTGATCAGAGCAAGATACCGGCAGCACGACCGGCCAGAGCAATTCGGATGATCACGAAGGAATCAGACAGTTCAGGTTCGGAAGAGGAAAGTGGTCAGTCAAGTCTGAGCTCGGACGAGGAACAGTATCGTCATATCTTTACGACGGAGCCAGTGTATCGCCCGAGATCATCGACTAACGGCATGGATGGACGGAAACCTGGTGGGATTCAACCTGATCAGGACCGATCTCGTAAGAAATGTGTGCATTGTGGGTCGACCAAACATGGAGATCGTGATTGTTGGAAAAGAATTACGTGTGGAAAATGTGATCGTAAAGGTCACCCTTCTGATCATTGTTTTTTCGTATGCAAAACTTGTGGGAATCTTCACGACGCCGGTGCCTGTCCTATTGAAGAATTTTTCAATCTGATGCGCAAGTGGTATGTGCCGACTAAACATGCTGGTATGCTTCCACCAGATGTCGAGAAGATGTTAAACTAGATCGCTCGCCAGGTTGGAATCTGGTTCGAGCCGAGCGATCTACGTTCTGCATCTATGCATATGTCGGTAGCGGAAATAAGTTTGAGGAAAAGAGATAACCGACAATACATGTTTTAATTCAAACTGCATCGATCGATGTCCGATTCACAGTCTCAGAGTGGATGTATATTCCCGTTCGGACGTGATCATGGAGTTGGATCTACTGCCCGGCGAGTTCCGAGGATACTGGAAGTATCACTCTCCCGAGAAGTGGTTTAAACAAGCAAAAGCTAATGGGAAGATTAACAATGAGAAAGCCACTATTTTATTTGACTCTGGGGCGGAAGTCTCGATCATCGACTCCGCCTTTGCTCGTAAGGTGGGATGTCGTATAGACAGTACCCAGAGGCAAGAATGTGTTGGGATTGGCGAGAGTTCATATATGACGGAAGGACGATCACGTGTGAAGATCACCCTGGCACGATGCCTAGTCTACTATTTTAATGCTTGGGTTGGCCGGCTAGCCGGTCAAGACGCGATATTGGGGATGGATTTTATGGTACCAGCCGGTATACGACTTGACCTGTCTCATGGAACCCTGACTCTGCCGGATGAGGTGCAGATTCAGTTATCCGGCCGACGACCTTTATATGGTACTCATGTGCGGATGCTTAAAATGGGTCAGTACGAAAACATCGGGGTGGCCCGATCAGTCGATGTGATGATTCGGCCGAGCGATCGGCAACAGAAATTGTGGCTAACCCGTGGTGAACGATGGGTACCAACGTTCGTCAAGGGTATCGGCAGATCAAGTTACATCAGGATTACGAACATATCTGATCAGCCGCTAATCGTTCACGAAGACATGATCCTAGGGATGTGGTTACCCGAAGGGAAAGTGCCTCGACAGATTTGGTGTGTCTCAGTGGGATCACGAAGATATATTGAATGGCAGAATCTGGCTTATCAAGCCACCACAGACCTGATTAGTGACGAAGACTTAGCAGATGAAGATACCTCACCTATTGTCGAGAAGCCGGAATATTCTACGCCGACCAAGCTGCTGATCAGGAGACCGTCGGTCGAAGCGACAGGGGAAAGCCGGGTCAAAAAAGGTCCACAAGTTTTGAATATTATTAGACCCGTTTCGCCGAAAACAGCAGGTCCAAAGAGCGAAAATGATGGTGAGGAGTTCAGAAACGATCTTGAGGAGAAAAGGGAAGATGAATCTGCCGAAGTCGTTACGGAGGAAGGTGAACCCGAAGTAGATCACCAGTTGGATGACTCACAAGGGGCGACTCAAGGTGATGCTGATCCGGAAAAGGTAGATCCAGTAGATGCACAAGTGTGTATACACGAAGGTGGTCATCAATACATTAAAGGTATCGAGAAGCAGATGGCCGTTTTGCCGGAAGTATCGTCCAATATGCCAGAAGTCACCATAGAGGACCTACAGGTCGGTGATCCCGAAGTGAACACTCCCGAGCAGATCGATAAGCTAAAGACGATCATCTGGAAAAGGCGCCATAAAGCCTTTACTGATGGGGAGGGTAACGCCCTACCGCCATATGGCGCCTTTACTGATGGGGAGGGTAACGCCCTACCCCCAGCTGCTTCCGGAGCTGTTTGTGATATAGACGTGGGAAATGCAAGACCGATCGCTCAACGTTGTCGCAAAGTTGCACCTCAATACCGGGAAAATTATCCGATTTGATCAAGGGCTTGTTGAGTACAAAAATCATCCGACCTTCAACATCGCAGTGGGCACCACCGATTGTGATTGTGATAAAAAAGAACGGGGTCGATATTCGACTATGTATCGACTATAGAATGGTGAATCGCCTCACGAAGTTGATGGTCTACCCGATGCCCCTGATCAATGATTTACTGGAAGATCTGGATAACATTTTATGGTTTTGTTCGCTTGATATGGCTAGTGGTTTCTGGGTGGATTCGATGACTGATCGTGCTCGTGAGATCTCGGCTTTCGTTACACCTTCGGACTTTTCGAATGGAATCGGATGCCGTTTGGATTAAAGAATGCCCCACAGATCTATCAGAGATTGATCGACAATACTCTCTATCGATATTTCCAGATCAGTGCTGATCGGGAAGCCACCGATCTACATGATGTGTTTACGGAGGGTGAACCGGACCAAGATCAGGGCCGATCAGTGTTGGGAAGGCGATCATATATAGATGACATCTTGGTCACAGCAACATCATGGGATATGCTGTGCGATAAGGTCGAACGACTCCTGAACACCTGCGAGCGCTGGAATTTATCGATCAGTGTGGTCAAGAGTTTCTGGGGTCAACCCAAGGTCGCCTATCTCGGCCATAACGTGTCAATCCAAGGTTTGGAAGCAAACCCGAAAGATCTGGCTGCTCTCAGCAACCTACCTTTTCCCCGATCACTGAAGGCCATGCAATCCTTTCTCGGATCTCTGAATTATTATAGCTGATTTATCGAAGACTTCTCGATTTACGCCGCTATACTATATGAACTGAAGGAAGTGGATTATCATGGGCTACGAGAACGTGATCGGGTAGGAAGATCACCAATTGAGACTGATCACGAAATTGAAGTTACTGAAACGGATCTCAAGACTGGATCACTGATCGATCGAACTGATCCAGGGTCAGAGGACCATATGAAGCGAGCTATGGTAGCCTTCAGTATGTTAAAGGCGAAGATGATCTCGACGCCGATACTGAAACATTTCGATCCGGAGAAGATTCCCGTGGTGATCTTATATGCCAGTAAATGGGCAATATCGGCCGCACTGGTCCAAGATCACGATGGAGTTTATTGCCCGGTGACGTTCACAAGCCGAACATTAAAACCGAACGAAGTTAACTATGGTATTGTGGATAAGGAAATGCTAGCATTATTACGTGTATTGGATGTTTGTTACTCTATGCTGGTGACTAGATCAATTAAGGTATTGTCCAGGCGATCTAGTTTGGCTTGGTTACTGTCAGCGAACGGGTTAGACGGAAGACTGGGGCGATGGGCAGCGCTGCTATCTCAGTGGACCTTGGAGATCATCAAGTGCACCAAGGGCGAAGAAGAAATTCTTGGGACACTAGCAGCCAGTATCACCTCCCGATCAGAAGTCGATGAAGCCCTGATCGAGGTCGCTCCTCGGAAGCAACCACGAGAATCGATCACTATACCCCCACCGATCGTCGGCTCGGAGGAAAATCTGATCGTTGTAAGTTTTGACGGATCAGCGAGTGTGAAGAAAGGCGTGGGGGCGTATAGCGCGCTGTTATGGAAACTGCCAGAATGGACTGTTATATCGGCCGGTTCAGATTATACTCCAGGTATCACGGTCAATGAGGCCAAATATCGTGGTCTGCTGCTAGGTTTGGATCTCTTGCAAAAACAAAAGATCGGAAGAGTAATCATATGCGGAGATTCAAACCTGGTAATTCGGCAGATCACTGGAGAGATCGATTGCAAAGCACCGCGTTTGAAGTTGCTGAACGATCGCGTTATAAAAGCTTTACGTGGATGGCCAAGTCATGATCTTTTACATGTGAAAAACGTGATTGGAATCGGAGTGCAGATCATCTAGCCACTATGGCCATGTGTGATCAGACCGGATTGATAGTTACTGATCAAGCATTGTTGGAGGAATTGGTGGAGATCAATAGGCTGCCCGAGCTGATTCATGCGGAAGATAAAAAGGAAGCAGCCCAGATCTCGATCATGACGAGATCACGAGCCAGATCACCACCTAACAGGTCACTCTCTCGAGAAAGCCTAACAGAAGAAATAGTACAGGAGATGCGGATCGAAAGAATTCTCAAGGCACAAGACGAGGAAAAATGGATCGTTGATTTGAAGGCGTTTCTGAAGGGTGATCTGGAGAAGTTGAGCCAGGGTGAAGCAAAAGATTGTGCTAAGATCGCGTCCAACTATGAGATCGACGAAAATGATCTATTGTTTTACTATGTTCAAGCTGATCAGGCCGATGCAGATCTGGACCGATCGGCAAGGCTCGTGATCCCGGAGACTTTACAAGCTGATATCTTACACCATTATCACGTCAGTTTGGAGGGTGGCCACCAGGGCGTAGGTCGAACGTATCACAGGATTCGTAAACATTTTCATTGGAGAGGCTTATATCAAAGTACACAAAAGTTTGTCAGGACATGTACGGATTGCGAGACTGGAAAAGGTATGCCAAACATCCGGGGTAGATCACCTGGAAATATCCAGGCGACCTACCCTTTCCAAGTGATAGCGATGGATCACATACCGTCCCTGCCAAAATCGTTCAAGGTCAGTACAGAGTTGCTGATCTGGACTGATCTGTTCACGGGATTGGTGATCGCGAAAGCGGGATCTACCCGAACAGCCCAACAAGTCGCTTGCAGTTATGAAGAATGTGTTTTTCGACGATTTGGAGCCAGTGAAGTGATCAGGCATGATCGCGAACCAGGTTTCATGGCCGAAGTATTCCGATCATTTAATCAGATGCTTGGCCAGAAACAAAGCGCGACCATGGCATATCGACCGCAGGCGAATGGTAAAGCCGAACGGATGGTACAGACGCTAACCAGAGCTATCAAGATGTATGTCGCGGACTCCGCTCAACAAGATTGGGATGAATATGCAGAGAGACTGGTGTTTGCGTTGAATTCCTCTTTCGATCGGATCAGGGGAGATACTCCGTTCTACTTGGCATATGGTTGGGACCCCCGATCTACCATCGAGTCGGTGATTTCGGTTGGATGTACCCGAGGTCGAGATCGCGAGGCTCGTCGATGGCGTATGGGACTCCAGCGTCACTACCAACATGCGCGGGAACAAGTCAACGAACGATTGCGGAGGGCCATCCAAGAAAGAGCTGATCGGAACAATGATCATGCCGATTCGCATAATATCGAGCCGGGATCAAGGGTCTGGCTTTACTTGGATCGCGTGAAAGAAGGATACGCCAAGAAGCTAGCACATTTGTGGCATGGACCGTTCCGTATATCCGAACTGATCGGTGATCATGCCGCCCGGTTGATCACTGCTGGTACCGATTACGGAATTTTCCCGATCGTCCACTTGTCGAAGCTGAAGCTGGTTCGGGAATATCCCGATCGCCCAAAAACCAGGCTGTCATGCGATGATTAGCCAAGGTTTGACTTCGACGAAGCTCTCTTGCCCGAAGACAGTTGGGAAAGAACGTTGGACCAGAACGAATTTGAAGTGGAAAAGATTTTGGATACCCGATCAGGCAAGAGGACCCGATTTGGTCGAACCCATCGTGATTACTTGGTTCGGTGGAAGGGTTATGACGATCCCGAGTGGGTAGATGAACGTGATCTGAACTGTGGAGCTCTACTAAGAGAATTTGAACGTGATCGGGTGAGACGAAACCGATTTGGAGTGATGCAAACCCACGAAGAGGGCAACCAGGAGTCTCAATAGCCTGGGTTGACACATTGTGACAGATCAGCCAAAGGTAATGGTCGAACAAGTGGAGATCAGGGTGGTTGAGCTGGTTCAGAGTCAATGGATATATATATACATATAATGCACGAGAACTACATTTGCATACATGTGAACGATCGATATACAAGGTGGAGGCAATAGTGGGACCTGAATATGAAGTGTGGATACGGAACGTGAAAGTTATCAAGAAACTGTCGTGATATATTGATGATTATGGAAAGAACGAAACGAAAGCTGGTTGTCACGACGGTCACGGGCCATACTTCGTGCGCAGACGAGAAACCGTGAATCCCGGATGATCCATGGGGCTTGATCGGTACTGGTTCCGCCAAGGCTCTTGGTGATCGGTAAAGATCAGGGCATCACGCAACGTGCCGATCGGAGTTGGATGTCCATAACCGGGATACCACTCCCCGCCGTCAGCCTTGATGCCTCGCGATCCCGCCCGACGAACAGGCAGATGCAGCACGGCAGGAAACAAGAAAACGTCCAGATCGCACTCGCCACGTTGAATCCCATTGACCACATGGTCGCAGATCGCAGCCCAGGCAGCCCCGGCTTTTGTGCGTCGGCGCTTGCGAGCATGATAATAATGCTCAATCCACGCGTCCTTGCGCATCGTCGCCGTGATCGGGAAATGGTGGGTCGCCTCCCATATCGCTTGAACATGCTCCTGATAATACAGGGCCAGACGTCCTTGTAGATCGACAAACCAGGGGCGATTGGGAAACGCCAGCCCGGGCATAGGCGTCATGAGGACATCCCAAGGTGCTGAATCGATCAGAAGCTCGATAGCGCCTCTGGTCAGCACACTCGGTTGCCACTGCTTGTCCTTGGGCGCCGACGACCTAGTTGGAAAGATCCATCCTGGCGGACGAGACCACAAGCGAGGGGCAAGTTTGTGCCTCACCGAAAGAACGTGAGGAGTCAGATCCCATATCTGATCGGCACTCCAAGGTTTTCGAGTTGCCATGTGAGCAGGAGTCGGTTTGCCCTGCATGACGACGTATAGATCCATGAACCGTTGGTTCGGATTATAGCTATAGTCGTCCTGCTCGATCGACGACTTGCTCGCTGGAATGAAGACGCCCGTGAAATTGGGTGGTCGGGCGATCACCGTCGTATTGACCGGTGGAGGAACGCTGGGAACAGCCGAAGCCGGTTGCCTCTCCTCAAGATCATCTTCGGCCTCGCCATCGGGGTCAAGTAAAGCGACGGCCTGGGTCAGCGAAGTTACGCCTGATAGGGTCGCCACTGGAGCTCGACGATTGGTACTGCGTGATCGGGCCAGAACGGAAAGCGTCCTCTCGTCCAGATCAGTCGACTCATCGTCCGAATCAACAATAAGACGAGAGCGCTTGGCGGGAGCCATCTTCTTCTTCGACGAGCTGGCCCGTTTACGCTTCGCAGAACTCAAGATCGAGGAGACTGATCTCGAGGTTGGCGGTAAACGGGGTGGAGTAGACGCAGAAGCCGCTGCAGTGCTGATCACGGGCTGATCAGCACTATGGGCCGGCAAGGAAGCGACGGAGGATGCGGGTGATGGCGGGGCAGACTCGGGAGACTGCGGAGGTGTTCCAGACGGAGCAAGAGAGCTGATCAGCTCAGGAAATCGTTGCAAAGCCGTCCGAAGTGACTCCGAATTGGTGTTCGGGTTGGTCCACCTTTCCATAGTCTGCACCGCAACATTCCTCAAGTCGGCGTTATGCTGGATCCAGGCGCGATCATCGAGCTCTAGGGTTTCAAGTTTAACCCGAGCAAGATTAAGCTCGCGCCGGCAATCTTCAGCTTCCTTCCGACTCTCGCACAACCTTTTCTGTATGTTGGCGCGGCCGATGCGAGAATCGGAAAGTTGCTTTACCAGGAGCTGGACCTGCTCATCCGAGTAGCGCACCTCGACTTCCCGACGCTCTACGTCCTCGGCAGTACGGATCTTGTCACGAAGCAGCTGATCACGGTCGAGACGGTGATCATCGAGCTGTTGCAGATGATCCACCATCTCGACCATTGAACCCTTCATCGCCTCGATACGTTCATCTGGAAGCAAACATGGAAAGTCATATACAGATCGCAGAAGAAATGAATGGGATAAGCATACCTTGATCGCGAACAGTAATAGTCAGCGAACTGATCAACGACTGTAGAGAGGCGACGGTGTCCGAAGGCTTGGAGAGGCGCAGAGCAGCGAGGTCAGCTGATAGCTGATCACGCTCCATCGTCAGATTCTGGACGCGGCCTGTCATGTCTTGCAGGTCTCGGTCAAGTCTGTCGCGATCTAACCGAAGAGCCGACAGCTGGCTAGCCAGATCGGCAGAATCATGTTCCAAGGTATCGATAACGACCCGACGGTCGGATAACTCGGCATTAAGTGCCCGATTGGTGTCATATAGAGAAACCATCTCGGGAATTGCACTTCGGAGTTCCAACCGTAGTCGGCAAGCTTCCATGGACCCCAACGTGAGTGGACCAGATCCCTCTACTAGACGAGCGAGCTGTTCCAAGTAACGGACAGGGCGATCTGAGGAAGACCGAGCGGGAAGACTCCAAGGCAGACGATATGAAGTCATGGTCGTCGTTAGACGGATGAGACTGGTCGTGATCGGTGCCGAGGTCATGATCGGGGAGGTCGCTGGATCAGCCGAACTGGAACCGGGCGGTGAGTCAGCGATCGGAAGGGCAGCTGAAGATGACGAAGAAGGAAGAGAAGATCGTCTCGAGTCAGCCATGGTAGTCGCCAAAGAGGAAATTTGGAATTGAATGAGTCGAACTGCAGTCGTTGCGCGGCTGAAGTTAGTCTAGGGGTGGCTGTGGTAAAGCGATCAGAAAAAATGTCGAGAATGAGGTGGACCACACATAACCTTTGATTGGTGACGATGGAACACCCATCAACGTGAGACAGTTGATGGGTGGGAAAGGCTGATCGAGCATACGACAAAAAGGTAGTGGACAACGGGTGCTCGTGATATGAAGGAACGAGTCAAGCACAGTCACTACGCCCGGTCCCGGATACTAACGGAACAGCGAAGATCATGATCGCGATCGGAATAACGTTTATTAAGTGGAGTTCACGTGGAGGTACGACAAGATCGGCAGAGACAAGTAAAGGTACCGCAACAACGATGATGTGGCACGTCAGAAACAGTTATCGGGCCGAACTACGAACAGTGCAGATGTTGAAGGTGATTTGATACGAAGTTCCGGCCCGATCGGCCAAGCCAACCGAGTATGCCCCAAATATGGAGATCAGATGTGGAACGGAATGGGGCATGTGGAATGGCGAGTCGTGTGAGTGATGTCAAGTCAAGGCAAGTGATGATGACCGGTGGATTTGCCCAGGGATGGCGTGAGAAGGGATCAGGCCCGATCAGGCCCGATCGGCTGAAATCGATGTGATACGGTTACCCCGACAGGGGATGGAGGTCAGAAGTATGGCTGAGCGGGCGAATAAAGTCGTTGTGATGGTGACCCAGAGAGTTTCCGAAGTGATCAAGGGCTGATCGCCCTGATCACTGCCTGATCACTCGGCTGATCGCTATGCCGATCATGATCGGGGCTGATCAGCCTCAAACCGGCGTCCAGAGGCGAAGGAAGGTGAAGTTCTCAGTTAAGTCGGGCTGGATATGAAGTGAACAAGTGTCAGAAGGGCAGATCTCAAGTGGTTTCCAAGTTGTTTATCGAAGATCGGGATGGTTGAAGATCGTTACAGAAGTCTGGTCGTGATCAGGGCAGAAGTGGTACAGATCAGCTTGAAGGTGCAGCCAGGATGGGCAAGGTGGTGCTATGCAACCGTGCGACGAAGTGAACAGGTTCGAAGTATAAATCAGGCATGAGTTGGTGTATGGTACACAGGTATAGGACATTGCATATATAATAACAGGTTTTGATTTCCCCCCTAAGCAAAGAGTCGCTCCGCCACGTGTTGCGGTCATTGGGAGCACAGGGTTAACTAGTCCCCTCTTGCTCAACTATTTCCCGGTTAAGACGCGCTTAGACGCATTTTGGCTTACCGGAAGACCCCCGACGGGTTTGTTTAGGTGATCGAACCTCACCCTCAACGCACACGTGTTTGGAACACGTCATTAATATTGGAAAAGGTTTTGTGGAGATAACGTTTGTGGATTACTGTGGAAGATCGTGGTTTGATCGCGTTTTCTTGGTTTCTTATTATCTCTCTCTCATTGGCTGGCCTGATCGGACGAACTTTCCCGATCAGTGCCTAGATACTGATTAAGTATCGACCCCAACCCGTTCTCCGGTGAAGATTTCCACCCGAGGACACCCCCCGTCTCGAGAAGGTCATCCCCTCCGACCTGATCAAGATCATCGTTTTCGTCACCGAGTCCACCTAAGTGAGTGTAACCACCCCCGATCAACGGGTACACAAGGTGAGATGAAGTTGAACATAGATCCTGACGCGCATGACGACCGGTCAGATGACCGGGAGGATCAGATCAGTCACCATAATGGTGATTCATCTGATTCTAATGCTGATCAGGATCAACGGTGTACCCCCTCCGATAGTTGGTCGTCCGGGCCAGTGGGTATCCGGATTCCGCCCAAGACTTCGGTCATGGATTTGGAAATCGAATCCACCACAATGGTGCGCGTGCCCGGATCGCTTGGTGACTCAGGATATCACCGTGATTTCTTTGATGATGAAAAAGATGTGAAAATCAAAGTGGAGGAAACTTTTTCGGGTGCATTGGAGGAAGGCGTATCGCCTCCGATGCTGTCCATATCTAAAGGAAGCGATGGTCGACCTGGTCTGGTGGAGTGCCAGGTCGAAATTAAAGATGAAACAACTCCCCACATGGCCCCGATCGGGGCCGATCTGGGTTATAGTAAAGTTAACTATAACCCGGGAAAGGATCGAGGTGCTAACCTCGATCCTATGCATAAGAAGAAAATGGAAAAAGACAGAAAAAACATGGGGGCGGATCATTGTGATCCACCTAAAAATATGTGAAACCTAAACCGAAGATCTTCGAGGAAGACGAAGAGAAGACCGAACCAGCTGAGAAGACCACTGTTCAAGATGTGGAACGACTGTTCTATCTTCGAGAGTTCAACAAGTTCCTAGCTACCAACCGAGTGATGAAGATCATAAAACCCAAGATCATCGGGAAGCTTGAAGGTCGGGCGACCAGGCCGGTTATCACAGGCAGTCAACTTGACCTGATCAAGAACCTCTTGGCGCAGATCGACGAAGTTGGTTTCATTACTGGTGCGTTCGACGCGAATATGCTGTTCGATCTAGACCAAGGGACGATCAGAGAAGCTATGACAACTCTGTATGATCACCTTGCCTCGTTACTCGGGGCGAACCCCGTGGTTCAGTCGCCGATCGCGGATCCTTCACACCGATCGCAGTTGGTTGAATATCCTATGGATATTGAGTCGATATATCAATCGTCATCACAATCTGGAGCGGCCTCCACCGACTCCTCGGTTGGAATCACACGTATGACGTTGGGCCAGAAAGGGATTTAGCAGATCGATCCCAAGATCGAGTCGCAGAACAGGAAAAGGAAGCCTGAACCTGGTCGAGTCGGATCAGATGATAGTTTTGAAGATGCTCAAGAAGTTCCACAGAACAATCCGACTCCCAGCAGTGACCATACCAACATGCCGGAGGTCCCAGAGCAAATGAGAACCATGTTCGCGGCTATGATGAATCGATTTGTGGGTGAACAACGCGGATTACCTCAGTATACACCTGGGCAAGGACAACCATGGCGATCAGCATCAAACATGAGTCAATCCGCTGAGAAACCGGTCAAGAAACCCGTGGACGTGGATATGGAATCAGTTCGATCAGCCGGAATTGTTCGATCGATATGCCAGGTCGGTCACCAAGATCGATTTCATAGATCGCCCCCACGTAGTGATGTGGACATGGAATCAGAAGGAGAGATCAGTCAGCATTTTGATCCGGATGATCTGGACATTGAGATGCCTCGTAGGGCGAATATGGCTCCGCGCAGGCATTTGACAGTGATTCCGGAACGATCACTCGAGTGCGAATGTCGGCGATCTCGGAATTAAAAGATTTCACCGGCAAGGATATGGACGATGATCAGGCGAGAGCTTGGTTGAGTCGGACTAAATCAGCCTTTTTGAGAGATAAGACACCGGAAGGTGAAAGATGTCTGATTTTCGCTGATCTAATGAAAGGTCCGGCCAAGAACTGGCTTAAGCAGCTGAGCCGAGAAGTGCGTTTAAAGTGGCCTCGATTGTGTGAAGAATTTGAAGAGCAGTATTGCAACTCGGGGGTATCTGTCACGAGACAGTATTACCACATGAAGAAAAGATCCGACGAAACACCGATTGAATACTTACATCGGCTGAATGTTGCTGGTCTACGCGCGAAAATGCCGATCAAGGACCCACGACACCCGGATATAGCTCGCGAGCATGTCGAACACTTCATTGGCACTCTGGATAATCGCGATTTGGCTGATCAGTTAACCCTGCTCCGTATAAGCAATTCGGAGCAATTGGAGCTAACCCTGAGAACGCTGCAGCGGGCCAAAATTCGACAACCCAAGGTCGAGGTAGGATCGAGCCGGTACCGGTCGAAACCACACCCGGACCAGGGCAAGATACCGGTGGCACGACCAGCCAGAGCAATTCGAATGATCACGAAGGAATCGGACAGTTCCGGTTCGGAAGAGGAAAGTGGTCAATCAAGTCTGAGCTGAGACGAGGAACAGTATCGTCATATCTTTACGACGGAGCCAGTGTGGCATGGATGGACGGAAACCTGGTGGGATTCAGCCTGATCAGGACCGATCTTGTAAGAAATGTGTGCATTGTGGGTCGACCAAACATGGAGATCGCGATTGTTGGAAAAGAATCACGTGTGGAAAATGTGATCGTAAAGGTCACCCTTCGGATCATTGTTTTTTCGTATGCAAAACTTGTGGGAAGCTTCACGACGCCGGTGCCTGCCCTATTGAAGAATTTTTCAATCTGATGCGCAAGTGGTATGTGCCGACTAAACATGCTGGCATGCTTCCACCAGATGTCGAGAAAATGTTAAACTAGATCGCTCGCCAGGTTGGAATCTGGTTCGAGCCGAGCGATCTACGTTCTGCATCTATGCATATGTCGGTAGCGGAAATAAGTTTGAGGAAAAGGAGATACCGACAATACATGTTCTAATTTAAATTGCGTCGATCGATGTCCGATTCACAGTCTCAGAGTGGATGAATATTCCCGTTCGGACGTGATCATGGAGTTGGATCTACTGCCCGGCGAGTCCCGAGGATACTGGAAGTATCACTCTCCCGACAAGTGGTTTAAACAAGCAAAAGCTAATGGGAAGATTAACAACGAAAAAGCCACTATTCTATTTGACTCTGGAGCAGAAGTCTCGATCATCGACTCCGCCTTTGCTCGTAAGGTGGGATGTCGTATAGACAGTACCCAGAGGCAAGAATGTGTTGAAATCGGCGAAAGTTCGTATATGACGGAAGGGGGATGACGCGTTAAAATCACTCTGGCAGGTTCCCTGGTCTACTATTTCAACGCTTGGGTTGGCCGGTTAGCCGGTCAAGACGCGATATTGGGAATGGATTTCATCGTACCAGCCGGTATACGGCTCGACCTGTCTCATGGAACCCTGTCTCTGCCGGATGAGGTGCAGATTCAGTTATCCGGCCGACGCCCTTTATATGGTACTCATGTGCGGATGCTCAAAATGGGTCAGTACGAAAACATCGAGGTAGCCCGATCAGTCGACGTGATGATTCGGCCGAGCGATCGGCAACAGAAATTGTGGCTAACCCGTGGTGAACGATGGGTACCAACGTTCGTAAAGGGTGTCGGCAGATCAAGTTACATCAGGATTACAAACATATCTGATCAGCCGCTAATCGTTCACGAAGACATGATCCTAGGGATGTGGTTACCCGAAGGGAAAGTACCTCGACAGATTGGGTATGTCTCAGTGGGATCACGAAGATATATTGAATGGCAAAATCTGAGACCTGATCAGTGACGAAGCCTTAGCAGACGAAGATACCTCACCAATGTTTGAGAATTTGGAATATGCTTTTCCGACTAAGCTGTTGACCAGTAGACCGTCGGTCGAAGCGACAGGGGAAAGCCGGGTCAAAAAAGGTCCACAAGTTTTGAGTATTATTAGACCCGGCTCACCAAAAGCAGCAGGTCCAGAGCGCGAAATTATGGTGACGAGTTCAGAAACGATCCTGAGGAGAAAAAGGAGGATGAACCTGCCGAAGTCGTTAAGGACGAAAGTGAACCCGAAGTAGATCACCAGTTGGATGACTCACAAGGGGCGGCCCAAGATAATGCCGAACCGGAGGAAGTAGATCCGGTAGACGAACAAGTGTGTATACATGAAGGTGGTGATCAGTACATTGAAGGTATCGAGAAGCAGATGGCAGTTTTGCCGGAAGTATCGTCCAATATACCAGAAGTCACCATGGAGGATCTACAGGTCGGTGATCCCGAAGTGAACGCTCCCGAGCAGATCGATCAGCTAAAGAAGATCATCTGGAAAAGGCGCCTATTGATTGGGAAGGGTAACGCCCTACCCCCAGCCGCTTACGGAGCTGTTTGTGATATAGACGTGGGAAATGCGAGACCGATCGCTCAGCGTTGTCGTAAAGTCGCGCCACAATACCGGGAAAAGTTATCCGATTTGATCAAGGGCTTGTTGAGTACAACAATCCACCGACCTTCACAATCGCAGTGGGCATCACCGATTGTAATTGTGATAAAAAAGAACGGGGTCGATATTCGATTGTGTATCGACTATAGAATGGTGAATCGCCTTACGAAGTTGATGGTGTATCCGGTGCCCCTGATCAATGATTTACTAGAAGATCTGGATAAAGTTTTTGGTTTTGTTCGCTTGATATGGCTACTGTTTTCTGGGTGGTTTCAATGACTGATCGTGCTCGAGAGATTTCGGCTTTCGTTACACCTTTCGGCCTTTTCGAATGGAACCGGATGCTGTTCGGTTTAAAGAACGCCCCACAGATCTATCAGAGATTGATTGATAATGCTCTCTATGGATATTTCCAGATCAGTGCCGATCGAGAAGCCACCGATCTACATGATGTGTTTACGGAGGGTGAACCGGACTAAGCTCAGGGCCGATCAGTTTTGGGAAGGCGATCATATATAGATGACATCTTGGTCACAGCAACATCATGGGATATGCTATGCGATAAGGTCGAACGGCTCCTGAACACCTGCGAGCGCTGGAATTTATCGATCAGTGTGGTCAAAAGTTTCTGGGGTTCACCCAAGGT
>MIQA02008566.1:0-18607 GCA_001887855.2 Sclerospora graminicola | reverse complement strand
TCTGGAGCCCCAATCACAATCGGCTAGTCTCTATGGGCCCCAGCGTGAGCGGGCCCGTTCCCTCCACCAGACGAGCCAGTTGCTCCAAATAACTAACGGGGTGACTCGGAGAAGGCCGAGCAGGGAAACACAAAGACGGACGATAGGAAGTCAGGGTCGTCGTGGGGGAGATGAAGCTGGTCGTGATCGTGGCCGCGGTCGTGATCGGGGAAGTCGCAGGACCGGCTGAACTTGGCCCCGGAGACGAGAAGTTGGTCGGAGAGGCAGCCGAGGAGGCAGACATGGATGGTCGCTAAGTGGAAGATTCGGAAATGGATGAGTAAAACTGCAGTCGTTGCGCGGCTGCAGTTTGGCTCAGGGGCGGCTGTGGTGAAGCGATCTGAAAAATGCTGAGAATAAGGTGTACCACACATGACCGTTGATTGGAACACCCATCAAGATGAGACAGTTGATGGGTGGGACAGGCTGATCGCATATACGACGAAAAGGTGGTAGACAACGGGCTTTCGTAATGTGAAGGGATAAGCCAAGTACCGTTACTACGCCCGGTCCCGGATACTAATGGAACGGCGAAGGTCACGATCCCGATCGGGATAACGCGTATTAAGTGGAGTTCACGTGAACGTATATGACGAGATCGGCTGAGACAAACTGGAGATACAGCAGCAATGGCGAAGTGACATATCAGAAACAGTTATCGGGGCGAGCTATGAACAGTGCAGATGTTGAAGTTGGATGTGATACGAAGTTCCGGCCCGATCGGCCGAGCCACCTAATTCTGCCCCAGAATACGAAGATCAGGTACAGAATAGAACGGGGTATGTGGAGTGGCGAGCCGTACGAATAATACCAAGTTAAGTCAAGCGATGAGAGTCGATGGATCTGTCCAGAAATGATGTAAGAAGGTCTGATCAGGCCCGACCTCACGAGAACTGCTGAGTCGGTGCGATCTTGGTACCCCGACAGGAGATGAAGGTCGAAAATAGGGTCGAGTGAGCAGGCAAAGTCGCTGTGATGGTAACCCGGAGGTGTTTCGAAGTGATCTGGGGCTGATCGCCCTGATCACTGCCCGATCACTCGGCCGATCGCTGTGCTGATCATGATCGGAGCCGATCGGCCCCAAACCGGCTTCCAGATGTGAAGGTAGATGGAGTTTTCAGTTAAGCCGGGTTGGATGTGAGGCGAACAGTGTCCGAGAGGCAGATCTCGAGCGGTTTCCAGGCTGTGTATCGAGAGATCAGGATGGTTGAAGATCGCCATAGAGTTTGACCATAATCGGGTCAGAAGTGGTACGGATCAGTTTGAAGGTGCAACAAAGATGGGTAAGGTGGTACTACGCAACCGTGCGACGAAGCGAACAGGATCGAAGTATGAGGCAGGCACATGAGTTGGTGTATGGTACACTAGGTATAGGACATTGCATATATAATAACAGGTTTTGATTTACCCCCTAAGCAAAGAGTCGCTCCGCCACGTGTCGCGGTCATTGGGAGCACAGGGTTAACTAGGCCCCTGTAGCTCAACTTAATTCCCGGTTAAGACGCGCATAGACGCATTTTGGCTTACCGGAAGGCCCCCGACGGGTTTTGTTTAGGTTTTCAACCCTCACCCCCTCACGCGCACGTGTTTGGAACACGTTATATCAATTGGAAATGTTTTGTGGAGATAACGTTTGTGGTTTACTGTGGAAGATCGTGGTTTGATCGTGGTTTTCGTGGTTTCTCGTTATCTCTCGTTTTTATTGGCTGGCCTGATCGGACGAAGTTTCCCGATCAGTGCCTTTATTGTAACCAAGTATCGACCCTGACTCGTTCTCCGGTGAAGATTCCCATCCGAGGACACCCCCGTCTCGAGAAGGTCACCCCCTCCGACCTGATCAAGATCATCCTTTTTGTCAAAGAGTCCACCTGAGTGAGTGTAACCACCCCCGATCAATGGGTACACAAGGTGAGATGAAGTTAAGTATGGATTCTATCGCACATGACGACCGGTCGGATGACCGGGAGGATCGGATCAGTCATCATAGTGATGATTCATCCGATCCTGATGGCGATCAGGATCAACGGAGTACCCCCTCCGACAGTTGGTCGTCCGAGCAAGTGGGTATCCGGATTCCACCCAGGACTTCCGTCCTGGATTTGGAAATCGACTCCACCACAATCATACTGTAAAACCTGTTTTATAACCCCATCCCTCGATTTGAACCCCCCCCTTAAACAGAGCCCTAGGTGCACCTACCCTCAAATATATTGAAGCCAACTTGGGGTTAAATGATAACCCCAGTGGGGTCTAAACCGGTTTTACAGTAGTACTCATATCTGCATCTTTAAAATCTGCTTCACCACAATAGGATTGAATTTACCCCCAAAAGAAAGAGTCGCTCCGACCCGTGCCTGCGGTCATTAGAAGCACAGGTCCCTGTCACTCAACTTATCCCCGGTAGGGAAGCGCATAGACGTGTTTTGGCTGATTGGAAGTCCCCCGACGGGATTGCATTAGACTATTCTGTCTTCACCCCTCATGGCCACGTGTTTGAAACGCGTTTGTAAATATGTTTTGGAGATAACCTAGTAGGTTTACTGTGGAAGATCGTAATATTATCGTGATTACGGGGTTGTTGCTTATCTCTCGTTATTGGCTGGTCCGGTCGGTTGAAGTATCCCGACCCGGCCTATACGGTACTTTATACACGGTACCACCGCTAATCCGTCCCCCGGTGAAGATCTCCACCGTAGAACACCCCTGTCTTGAAGAAATAACTTTCCCCGACCTGATGGGGAAGATTTATGTCATCTAGAGTCCACCTGAGTGAGTGCAACCACCGTGAACCAATGGGTACACAAGGTGAGATGAAGTTAAAAAATGGATTCGGTCGTACATGATGACCGGTCGGAAGACCAGGATGATCGGGCCAGTCAATCTAGTGGTGACTTGTCCGACCAATATATCGACCAGAATTCGCAGAGTCCCCCCTCCGATAATTGGTCGTCCGGGCGAGTGGGAATCCGGGTTCCAACCAAGAAAGTCAGTCTTGGATTTGGAAATCGGCTCCACCACAGAATCATTCAACAAGCATGATATACACAAACCTGGCGAGTTCGAAGAAAGTAATTGGTCATTGCGCTGTCGCACTCGTTCCAGTCAAAGAACACTGTCTTCTCGGGCCGGGGAGCGACGCTGGTAGGCGCCTCAACCTTTCTGCTGTCGATTCTCGATTCATCATCACGTCGGCGTTCCACACGCGCCGGTTCGCTGTACTCTGATTCGCTACTATCGCTCCTCTCCGAGTAACTTTGGGACCCGTCGGCGAGGCCGAGGCCACACGCTTCTTCGGCGGCATAGGACTCACTTGGTATACGGTGTATACAAAGGTCCGGATGACTTGGTTGCGACTAGGGCAGAACATTCGCGCAATGTTCCACTCACTGATTCTGGTACATGTATCATACTTGCATTCTACTCGGAGCCATCCGTGCAGCTTAGAATGAAGATCATCGAAAAGATCAATGCAAGCATCGACCGTCAGGAGATTTTTTACTCGTTTGAATTCTTCCCACCGAAGACGCCAGCAGGTGTCGATAACTTGTACGCTCGTATGGACCGGATGGCGGCGCTGGATCCGCTATTCTGTGATATGACATGGGGCGCTGGGGGCTCCAGCGCCCAGCTGACGTTGGAGCTTAGTGCGAATGCACAAAAGCTTAGTGGATTGGATATGCTAATGCACATGACATGCACCAATATGGACGAAAGTGACATTAAGAAGGCTCTTGATCAGGCTAAGGACGCCGGTATCCAAAATATCCTCGCATTGCGTGGAGACCCTGTGCGTGGCGCCACGAGCTTCGACGAGTGTAATCGCGGATTTGCTCATGGCGTCGATCTGGTGCGCTATATACGCAAAAATTATGGCAACCATTTTTGCATTGGTGTGGCAGGATACCCCGAAGGTCACGCGGAGAGCGACCAAGACAGAAAAACCTGCATTCAATACCTTAAAGAAAAGGTGGAGGCTGGAGCAGACTTTGTAATCACACAACTATTTTATGATGTTCAGGTATACGTCGACTTTGTCAAAGAGTGTCGTGCCGTGGATGTTACGGTGCCTATCATCCCTGGTATTATGCCTATTCAAAACTATAGCGGATTCGAGCGCATGACGTCCTTCTGTAAGACATTCGTGCCTGGAGAAATACGGAAAGCTTTAGATCCTATTAAGGATAATGATGAAGCTGTCAAGGACTACGGTGTGCAGCTTGGAGTAAAAATGAGTCAGCAGCTGATTGATGCTGGTGCGCCAGGCCTGCACTTTTACACACTCAACCTTGAGCACTCAGTACGTCGTATATTGGAAGGCATTTCTTCGCTCTCTAGTCGTGTCCCGCGGCGTGAACTGCCTTGGAAGACTTCGACTCTATCAAAACGTGCGTCTGAAAGCGTGCGTCCGATTTACTGGTCGAACCGTCCTAAGAGTTACGTGCATCGCACAGCGATGTGGGACGAGTATCCAAATGGCCGCTGGGGAAATAGTGAAAGTCCTGCGTTTGGAGAGCTTACCGAGTCACACTTTGCAGCGGCTAATACGTCGAGGGCCATCGAGCGCCGCGCGATGTGGGGTGACGCTCCTGCTACCATAGAAGACATTCGCCGCACGTTTGTGCAGTACGTTCGAGGCGAAATCTCGAGTTTGCCGTGGTGTGATGCGGTACTGCACGCTGAAACGGCAACCGTCAAGCAGGAGCTTGTTGCTGCTAATTCCGCTGGTTTTTTGACGATCAACAGCCAGCCGCGTGTAAACGCTGTGTTATCCGATGACCCAGTGTTCGGCTGGGGTGGTCCTGGAGGACGTGTATACCAGAAGGCGTATGTCGAGTGCTTTGTGTCGCCTGAGAACATGAAAATTATTATCGACAACGCTGCTAAGAAGCCTTCAATTCAGTACCACGCTGTTGACGTGAACGGCCATTCCTACTCGAATGCCAGCAAATCGGCTGTGGCCGTGACGTGGGGTGTGTTCCCCAACAAAGAGATCCTGCAACCTACGATCGTGGACAGTGGCAGCTTCTTGGTGTGGAAAGACGAGGCGTTCGTGTTGTGGCTTAAGCTCTGGGCGTCGTTATACAAGGAAGGTAGTGATTCATTCAAATTGTTGCACGAAATTCACGATACGTATTTCCTAGTGAGTATCGTGGACAACGATTTCGTGAACGGCAATATCTGGGACTTGTTTGGAGCCTCTGTCTCCTCAAAAGCGCCGTAAGGTCATAGACGTTAGGAGACATGCTTGTGATAATTTTCCAAGATCCCAAATCCTGTCCTCCCAGTCGCAATAAGTGGTTGATACAGAAAATCACTTAATGTCACCAGGACGATGGAAAGCATGTAGCTGACTCATACTTGCATTTTGTGCTTCTTGTACTCAATTAGAGCTCAATAGATTGCCCAGTCCACCAATTTCTTTGTTTATTTTTGAACGAATTATATAGCAAAGTTATATTTTTACAGAATCATGAAGGAACCACATTGCATACGCGAGCTTCATGGTCATCATGGGCCTGTTAATGCTGTGCGCTTTAACTGTAAGTTATTGTACAAGATTCTGGTGTTATTTCCTATCTGTCATGCATCGCGAATGCTATTTATTGTAGCCAAAGGAACGTACGTCATGACTTGTGGTCAAGATAAAACTGTAAAGCTTTGGAATCCGCACCGCGACGGTGGGGAAAAACCAAACAATGCGCTGCTTGTCAAAACGTACAAAGGTCGACACGGCTACGATGTACAAGACGTTGCCATGTACGAAGACAGATCGATTGTATTGTAGCAGGATTTGTATTGATGGCTGGCTGTTGCTGTTACAGAGCTCATGACAATTCCAAATTTGCTTCGTGTGGTCGGGAGAGAGATGTGTTTATGTGGGATGTACCAACTGCGCAAGTGATACGCAAATTTGAAGGACATGAGCATGTATTGATAGTCGCTACGGTTGCATTAGAGGTAATGCTAAGCTTGATAAGCTGTTGTAGAGTGTGAATTGTTTGTGTTACAATGCAGATTCTTCTGTGCTGCTAAGTGGTTCTTATGATAAAACAGTCCGGGCTTGGGATATCAGGTAAAAAAGTAGAGAGCTTTGGCTTTTCAAGGAGCATTTATTAACACGTCGTGTGTGTTTGAGCTACCTACTTAGAGCTCGGAATGCCTACGTACCGATTCAAGTGTTGGATGACTTCAAAGACAGCGTCACTTCGATGGTAGTGACTGACTATGAGGTTATCGCAGGGTATGCTAGTTCTCGATCATTCCTTACAATTAGTATATCCAAGTGATGTCAAGGGGTATTCTGCATCACAGATGTGTCGATGGTGCTGTGCGAACATACGATCTACGAGCCGGACAACTTTTCCGCGAGCAAATTGATGGTACGCATTCAGGCTATGCCATCAATTGATGTCAGGAGGACAGGTCCAATTATATGCTTGATGCTGCAGAACCCGTAGTGTCAGTTGCGCACTCTCCCGATGCCCGTTTCGTCCTCGCTGGATGTTTGGACAGCTCCATTCGGCTAGTCGAGAAAGCTAGCGGAAGTGAGGTGAACAGGTTAGAGCGATACATGTGAACAAGTATAACAGGGTGCTTCTTACAAGCTCGTCATTGTGATTTTCAGCTATCGTGGACACAGTGTCCAGGAATACAAAATTGAATGTGCATTTTCAAATGATGGAGCCTTCGTGCTCAGTGGTTCCGAGGAAGGCAAGATTTTTTCTTGGAACCTTGTGGACGCTAAGCAAATGGATTCGTTTGTTGTACACAAGAAACCAGTGCGAGCACTTGCGTTCCACCCAGAAAGCAGCATGTTTGTTACTGGCTCTGTCGATGGATCTGCAAAAATTTGGTCTAACAACTAAGTTCCGATTACACTATCATTCGAATATGCTTCTTACGTTTCTGATGTCTCGTTAACATTCTGTTGGAAATTCAAGTGTTATACGAAAAAAAAAATCTCGATCTGAAAAACCAGCTGGAGCGGTACGCTGCTCACTTCGGGACCGGGAGGGATTGACTCTTCAACTTATTTGGAATGTAAGGGACTTTAGCCGGGCTATTCTGATAATTATTCCAAACAAGGAACCAATTTTCCAAAAGTGGGGGCACAAGAGAATTGGAGAAACAAACTGATCGTTGAGACAAAAGTGGATGATATTTAGAGAACCTGACCCAATACAGGATAGGACCGACCTCGTTTGGTGCAGTGGTTAAGGCCCTGCCCTCGGGACCGGGAGATTGCGGGTTCGAGTTCCCACCGTGGACGAAATCCAAAGTCGATAGAGTCGGGGTCCAAAGTGTAATGAAATGAGGCCCTTACAGCACCGCGCTTGACATGGCTTACACCACCCTGTATAGGGTCAGGTTCTCTAAATATCATCCCAATACAGGATAGGACCTCGTTTGGTGCAGTGGTTAAGGCCCTGCCCTCGGGACCGGGAGATTGCGGGTTCGAATCCCACCGTGGACGAAAGTCGGACAGAGTCGGGGTCCAAAAGTGTAATGAAATGAGGCCCTTACAGCACCGCGCTTGACATGGCTTACACCACCCTGTATAGGGTCAGGTTTTCTAAATATTCCCACCACCCTGTATACACTGCGGCTCATAATTCGTGAAACAAAAGTAAAATTGAGATTTCTCGGCCGCAATTAGGCTAATTTAGCTACTGTTTAGATATGTTGTACAAAAAGTAGAGAAAAAGACGAGGTATGTGTAATTAATTGCGATTTCGAGACCGTTCGACGCGCTTACATACAAGCGCCTGTTTGGGCTCCAGCTCAAAAATGATGAAACAAAAACCATACAATTTTTAAGTCAAATAATGAATGTATTATTTTTTAGAGTGGGGCCTTTATAATCACCCAAAATCATAGACTCACCCCCAATCTACAGTAGAACCCATATTAGTTACGAAAAAGCACACCAAAATCACAGTTAGTTGTTGTACGTTATGTGGTAAGAGCTCCTTCTAAAAAACGGTCAGGGAAAAGTAGACTCAAACTTTTCCTTATCATCAAACGGGTAGCATAAGACATTTAACCACTTTTAAAACAGCTATCAAACACTTCGGGTACACGACGGAGCACACCTTTGCCCTTTTTTATGGAATCGTAAATGGTCAAAGAAATGAATGAAATCTCGAGCAAATCTGTCACTTTTTCACCCTTCAGCTCCTCCAGCAGAACAATCGAGCCCGCACACACTATCTCTTCGTAGTCTTTGCTCACCCATAGGGACAGAGAGGTACCCCAGAATTGGCCGCAAAATATTCCAATCTTCACCATCAGCCAACCAGTTGTGGAAAGCGCTCCTGCACAGAGCTTGGTACCCAATAGGTAAGCTTAAAACGAATGAATGCACCTCGGGTTGCGGCCTTCAGGCTCCTCCATAACAAAAATGACCGCAGCCAGGAGCGCACCTTGACGCACATAGTCTACTGCGTCGTCTTGCAATGGTTTTAGCAGCTGAATAGCTAGTGCAACTCCTACAGGTACATAAGCACCGTAGCAAACGTGAGAAGTAAAACTCTCAGCCAGCCGCGACACCAGCTTGGGTACTTGTACAGGAGAACGAAACAGGATGAAACCTAGGTAGGTTACGGCAGAACGACGTACGTCGTCCGACACATCGCACACAGCCACGTGGAGGAGACGCGTTGGCAAAGACAGCGTACGCCATTGCCACCATATACATGCCTCCGTAACGAATCATCGGATCCTTATCGTGTGTCAGTTGCTTAATATCTCGTACACTCAACAACAACTGTCTGTTTTTTAGTAGCTAATATGGGTTCTACTGTATATTGGGGGTGAGTCTATAGTTTTGGGGGTGATTATAAACGCGCCCTTTTTAGAGTGCTGGTCACTATTTATTGACTGAATTTTAGTATATGATTCGCCGTGGTCTCTTGACCCCCGAAGAACGCGGGCGCATTCGCGGCCTGGCCTTACTGAGGCCGGCTTATGCAAAGCACAATGTGCCGGTAGATGTAAAGCCGGAATACCTAAGAAACGAATAATGAGAATTGTTTCAAGAAGACAGGGCATAGTGCAGGCGACTGGTTTCGGGCGTAAGCATAAATTAGAAGCAAGCCAGAATACTTAGACGAATTAAGAGGTGTTTCAATACTCGTTCTTTAAAGTTCTCCAAGAAGACAAAAATGTAAAGAACATGTCTGTGCGCGACTCTTTTCAGACTCACAGCGAACTAGACAAGGCCGGCCCCACATAGGCCGCGAAAGCGCCCGCGTTCTTCGGGGGTCAAGAGACCACGGCGAATCATATACTAAAATTCAGTCAATAAATGGTGACCATCACTCTAAAAAATAATACATTCATTGTTTGACTTAAAAATTGTATGGGTTTTGTTTGATCATTTATGAGCCGGAGCCCAAACAGGCCCTTGTATGTAAGCGCGTCGAGCGGTCTCGAAATCGCGATTAATTACACATACCTCGTCTTTCTCTCTACTTTCTGTACAACATATCTAAACAGCAGCTAAATTGGCCTAGTAGCGGCCGAGAAATCTCAATTTTACTTTTGTTTCACGAATTATGAGCCGCGGTGTAGGGTCAGGTTCTCTAAATACTCCCTATACAGAGTGGTATAAGCCATGTCAAGTGCGGTGCTGTAAGGGCCTCATTTCATTACACTTTTGGACCCCGACTCGACCACGGTGGGACTCACCACCCTGTATAGGGTCAGGTTCTCCTATACAGGGTGGTGTAAGCCATGTCTAGCGCGGTGCTGTAAGGGCCTCATTTCATTACACTTTGGCCCCCAACTCTATCCGACTTCGGATTTTCGTCCATGGTGGGACTCGAACCCGCGATCTCCCGGTCCCGGGGGCAGGGATTTAACCACTGCACCAACCGAGGTCGGTGCAAACCTTTGGCAGATAAATTTAGACAGCAACAATTGGAGCACTCGAGATATTAAATAAACAAATCCATCAACGAAATAAAACCAAGGCCAGAACAGGCATCGCGTCAAAGTTAAGATGACTGACACGTGACAATGCCTAGCCCATAACCATCTAGTAGCAGATGGCCCACAAACAGCTTCATTGTCACAGAAATATGCTCAAAGACTTTCAAGCTTGGGTAATTTACCGAGCTGCGACCAATCAGATGAACCTGTAAATAAACTTGTGCCACTAAAAAATTGATCACTTCAGGTTCACGAGCCTAGGCGCTTAAGAAACTCCATTTCGAGCTCGTATGCCACCTGCTTCATGGTGCAGTTCGCGCTTAAATTGTCAATCTGCTTGCAGTAGCGACATGGCTGGACGTCTTCCTTGCAGTTGAAGCAGCGGCTATGACGTTTACTTTGAGCTGTCATCGGCGGTTTTTCACCTTATTGAATTGCTTTGGAGCGTGCCATCCACGCTTGTAGCTTTTTTTTTGTATTCAAGTCGAGATTCTTTCCTATTTTCTGATTGTAAATTAAGCAACGACACTCTTTCTCGTCGGCATCCATAGGCGGCTATCGTTCCGGGTCGGCCCCATTTTCAAAATACTCGACAATACGCGTAAATATAGCCTGAAAAAGAATAGCAAGTCCGACAAATGTGCTGTTTCAATTTTTCTGGCGGCCTAATACCGGCGTTTGTCATGACTGCAGTGTATTCCTCCAGTATCATTTGTATTGCTTAATCAATAAAGCATACATATCATCGGCAATAGTGCCGATTGAAAGCCGATTCGCCGCTCTTTAATTACGCGATGCAGTTAAATGATGACATCGATTCCTCGCTCGAGCTGATATTTCTCTCCATCCAGAAGGAAGTGACGTACAACTGCTTGCATTGTCCTATGCTGCTAAATAGACAGCTCCAGTGGTGGAACAATTGATCATGACGCAAGCAAATATGCGGGTGCAATTACCCCTTCGCAATTTAAGCATGACGAAATGACAGGAGACGTGGAGCTGTCCAGTCGAAAATATGCAGCGGCTCGCATTATGGAGTTATGTACGAAGACGTTCATGTAGTCAAGGCTCTCTTGACCTATCTTGATGGTCATGTTCAGCCAAATGTTGTGTTTTACACCTGCTATTATATTTGGAATAAAAATACACCCTATTTTCAAATCTAATTGCTTCATTCCTTACTGCCCCTATCCACCACTTTAAGATTGACTACCTCGTTCGAGATGGCAGGGCAGCGCGCTGGTTCTCTTCCAACGTCTCAAAGTCTGCTTGGTGAAGTGTATTTCGTCGCGGCGAGCGTGCCTCAAATCCACGAAAAGGTGAGACGCGCCGACTATATTCTTCACTGTAGAGGAAGAGGATTCTCCGTCTTGAGGGGAAAAATTGCTTGGTTTCTGGATGAGCCTCCGTTCTCCACCGACGCGACGCATCTCGTAGATTCGAACATCTACATCAAGGCAAGCAAGAGCGCTGCGCAGTCAGCGTACACGATTCTCGACCGTGGATCGTTTGAATCGATTCTCCGCGAGCGCTGGTCGTTTATTACAAGCCGACATCGACAAGTTTACTGATGGAGTGACAAATCCCGATGCTGTATCCCGACTCGTCGCGTCGGGTTACGTCTTTCTGTTCTTTGTCTACGTCTCGGCTGCGGATCATGCGGCACCAGCGATGTTACGACGAGCGACAGCGTCGCGTATCGTCGAGTCGACTCAAGCTGTGGCAGAGTTTTCACGCACGCTGGCGCATCTCGTTCCTATTACGACAAACCATCTCATCGTTACGCATGCGCGACAGACCGAGCAGACACCCGTGCAGCTACCCGACGACAACACGACACGGCAAGCTCAAGCTCTTGACGCCTTTACTCGAGATGCAGCGCGCATCAGAAGACGACACTGTCGTGATCGACATTGAAATCGGAGATGCGTGGGTGTCTTTTCGCATGCGGGTCCCGACCATCCGTGCCGCGCTTGGTCTACAGCAACACGACATCTTTTCGAGAGGTATATTTCACGGATTTACATCTGTCGTCCTGGAAGCGACAAACGCTGATCATCAAGACCATGACCACCATATCGGTGATGAAGAGATGACAGTATAAAAGATAAATATATTGTTGATCTGTGAGTTATCTGTCATTAAAAGCTTGCGCTCTCAATTCATCATTACCATATCCACAGTGTGCTAGAACGCCTGGAAATCCTTTCATTGCGCAGCAATTGGTCATTGCAGCACGAAGAACGAGCTAGGGATAAAGTGGAAATACTAAGTTCGCATGCTTCTGTCTCCAAGCCTTCAAACGACCGAACCCAAACTCGATGGGATTCAGGTGGTGTGAATATGGCGGTAAAAATATAAGTCGGGCGCCGGTCATGTGGATCATCTAAGGACAAATGGAAGTTAAATTGAAGGTCCCGTGACAAGATAGCAATGCACGATACCTGTTCAAGCTCTGGGTACATGTGAATTTTTGCGTTGTCCATGACCATAATCGAACGGGGCAGTGTCCACGGATTTAGCAGCGGTACCATGGACTCCACAAACGCTTCGTGAAAAGATCAGCGCGTAAACGTACCAGCCGTTGTCTTCCATGCGATAAAGCCGGAGTAATCTAGCAATCCAAATAATATATCGATACTCGCTTCCCGCGTGTGAACGGCAGGTTAACAACGGCGTGGCGTCCGTCATTCGACGTTTCATCGACAAAGATCATTGCTCAGGAAAGGAGTAGATAGCGCCCAACTTTGCCTTGTAATTTTCAATTTTCTGCTGTATGCACTCCCGTGCCGCCCGCGTCAACACTTTCCGTATGGGGCCGAGATCAAAATTAAGAGCTCGGCAGATCGTACTTGTGGACGTCTGCTTGGCCTCGGGATAGTTGCGACGAATATATGCTTGTAGCTCCTCAATATAAAACGTGGGATGTTCTTTATGTAGACTTTGACGGCTTCAAGCACATGCGGGGGCCAACTTGCAGTGCGATTTTTAGGGCGATCCTCTCGAACAACGCCAAACCGCTTGAAACGCACGTACCAGCGCTGTAGTGTACGCAGCGTAGGACCGAGTACGTCGCTCACGTACGCTGGATGAACACCATATACGTGAAAAAGCAGGATGGCACGTCAGCGCATGTCATCTGAGAACATCGTTCTACACAATGCCGTGCTCCTACCTATTAAATGGTGCTCCGTTGGTCGTTTTGAAAACGACAAACGGAGATAGCCCCGCTAACTAAGACCCAAGTTGACGGCTAGATGTCACTCTTATGAGGTTTTCATTGACAGATCGGAGCGCATGTGATCAGATGGAAGAAGGTTCCCTAGATATGATCGGTTTTAAAAGGGTGTGGTGCTAGATCAGACCAAAGTAGATCAAAAACTTGCAAGGCACAATACTTCGAAGTACTTCGGACCAACGAAAAGAAAAGGGAATATTCCAAAAGGTGACTCAAATCCAAAAACTTCGTCAAAAGTTGACTCAAATGGTTTTAAAACATGTTGTTTTAAACATTTTTACACGGGAATTAGACTAAGTTACGGTTACTGCGTCTTAATGACTAACAAGGTAATACCGGTAGGTTATAAGTTGAAGTGATGGTGTTCCTAGTAGTACACTATGTACTCTCACTTCGGACACCCACCAAACGAATATGATTCAAAAGAAACTAATTGTGAACAGATATAGCAACTCACGATTAGGTGTAGACACGCAGACCAAAAGCCCCAGTGCATAAAGGAACAAAACCGCCATCGGAGTGGAAGCTATAGGTGCAGCTCGACCATCGGAACTATTAGCGAAGATCGCGGCACGAGTTCGGTTATGAGTTTTCTAAGCCAGTGGAGACATTCAATTTGAGCGAGAAAATGCTGAAGAGGGAGAGCTAGCAGAGCATAAAGACAGTAAGGGGAAATATTAGGTAACTTACCGAAGGTGAACTTCAGACAGCAGACCATCGGCCCGGCGGTTGGTTAAGTCGAGGGATTGAATCAGGCCTGCTTGAATACGTTCCAGGCCATCCATCTGGGCGGTCAGGACCCCATCCGAGATTTTAGCTCCGTTTCTTCGAAGGACGAATCAGACTGCGTAGCGACCTGATGCAGGGTGTTAGTGAGCTGGCTTATGGCAGCCCGAAGGCGAACTATTTCATCCCTGGCTTCCTGGCGATCGTTTCTCAACTCCGAAATTCGAGGTTCAAGCGATCCAGCATCATACGAAGGGATGTACAGCGCTGCGCCAGAACCGTGTAGAAACTTGGCTGGATCGAAGGTCAGCTTGGATGGGGAATACGGTGTGTGTCTCGCCTCGATCCATACAGACCCGTTCGTAAAGGCGGAGAGCCGTGTCGACGTCAGCCGGATAAAGAAAGAAGATGGCATACCTGCGAGCTCCACCCCGCTGGATGGCGAGTCATCGTTGGCCATTAGGAGTCGACTTGCAGAAGTGGAGATGTATCGAAAGGTGGTTAGGGAACAAGCAGACCGGACCTCGAGTTGGCCCGAGGACCAGCTCTACTAAGTTCATCGGAAAGGTTGGATGGAAGACTTGCCGAATCAGGGCATTCGTGGAAGAAAGTATAAAGAATTATGTCAGGTGAGGTTGTGCCCCAACCGTTAAGCGGCTGAGACAAGACTCAGGGGCGGCTGTGGTGAAGTGGCTCTGGAATGAGTTAACGGCCGGATGTGAAATACACCTGGCCGAGGCTTACTTCGATTGGTTCAAATGCTGGTCAAGATGACAGACACCGGATGGCGGCTGCCGGGGGTGCTCGAGAACACTCGCAAGCGCCGGACCAGTACAGGAAAATGGAAACAATCTAAAGGAGGTGGTCCAGATGCTGTGAAACAGGCCAGCCAGAAGTTGACCAGCTGGATCAAATTGGGCTGAAAGGCGGTTGATGGTGGCCATAGGTGGTCAAGGGACAGATTGGTCAAGAGACAGATACGAGGCTCCAGGGAGGCCGATGTCCGTGTAGTAGCCGGGAACACCGGAGATTAGCGAGCGGCAATGAAGAAGAAATTGGAGACGACGGCCAGGCCAGGTCGAGGTGGATGACCATCCAAAGCTGGTCATGCTATTTGGTGTACAGTACATAAACGTCCAGTCAGGCTATTTCGGGTAAGGTACATAACCGTCCAGGTCGAGCTTGTCAGACTATTTTGGGTAGGGTACACCATAGGTTTATATTGGATCTAGGGATACGTTTCTCTTTCTAAGACACAAGTCTTCATTGGTCTACAGCAGAGGGTTAACAAGGTCCTCTGGAGCCGATTTCCAAAACCATAACCGAAGTTTTGGGGGGAAGTCGAATTCCCACTGGCCCAGACGATCAATTATTGGAGGGTGTACTCCGTTTATCCTGTCAGCATCAGGATCAGATGAATCATCACTAGGATGACTGATCCGATCCTCCCAATCTTCTGACCGTCATAAAACATGATAGAATCCATATTCAGTTTCATCTCACCTTGTGTACCCATTGGTATTCGTTGCTTAAACCCACTCAGGTGGCCTCAACACGAGGAAATGTTCCGAATCGGGTCGGAAGATGTGACATTCTCGGAACGGGGGTGTTCTCGGGTGGAAACATTCACCGGAGGCCAAATCAGGGGTGATACTATGTACAACTATCGCAAAGGCCGGGTCAAGACTTTACAACCGACCGGAGCAACCAATAAACGGGAAATAACCACGAAAACCCACGATATAACCAGGATCTTCCACAGTGAAACCAAAACGGTATCTTCACAAAACCTTTTCAATTAATTAAACGTGTTCCATACACGTGGTCTTGAGGGGTGAGGGTTGAGAACCTTAAACAATCTCGTCGGGGAACTTCCGGTAAGCCAAAATGCGTCTATGCGCGTAACCGGGAATTGGTTGAGATACAGGGGCCTAGTTAACCCTGTGCTCCCAATGACCGCGACACGTGGCGGAGCGACTCTTTGCTTAAGGGTAAATTCCATCCTGGTGTTATATATGCAATATCTAATACCTAATGAACCGTACACCAACCTATGTAACCCACTTCATACTTCAATCTTGACCATCTTACGCAATATTGAAACTCGGGGGTATCGGTCGAGAGGCAATACTATCTTACGAAGAAAAGGTCGGATGAAACGCCGATCGAGTATCCCCACCGTCTAAACGTGGATGGTATAAGGGCGAAAATGCCGATCAAGGACCCCAAGAATGTGAACATTGCTCGTGAATACGTCGAACATTTCATTAGTACTTTGGACAATCGTGGCCTGGCCGATCAGTTCTTCAAGTAAAAGTGGCTGAATCACTGGAATCGTGTGGCCGCACAGTCACGTCCACTGCCCGTCCTACTGGAACAGTTACAAACTAGCCCAACATAAGAAATTAGACGTGGGCACTATATAGAGGCCGCTGGTCAGCCAGCTGGATCTGCACTTCGTCAGGTAACGTCAGACAAGTCCAGTCGTATGCCGGCAGGGATCATAAAGTCCATTCCCAAAATTGCGTCCTGCCCAGTCAGCCTTCCTACCCAGGCAGTAAAATAGTATACTAACGACCCAGTTAGTGTAATTTTTACTCTTGTCCTTCCCTGGATCATGTATGAAATTTCTCCAATACCCAGACCTCTTAAAAGTAGGTAGAACTACCTATCTAGCTAATTCAATGGAAAATAGGTATTTTGGCAAACGCATATTAGGTAGGATTCCAAAATTGTATGAGGATCTGGAAAAAAGCAAATTAAGCACTCTTCCAGCATACACATTTCAAGATAAAGCAACCAAGTAAGTAAACTTTGCTAAACCGCTTTTTTGCCGGCGGAGATGGACTGACTATTGTCGGTGTTGAGCTGGAGGAAGAAGGCGCGCGTTTTCCCCTTATGCCTACCGGTGAAACGTCGAACTCAACTGACGTATTCGTTCATTAGAGACATTATGTCCGTTTTCGCCTTGGGTATGTGTAGGTTTCGTACCATCCCACGTTGGATAAGTTATACTGACACCATCAACGCGTCTTTTCCTCGGTTCGAGACGTCGATCTCTTTCCTCCCCGAAAAATATTCACCATTGGGCCGCAAAATTCCTGGCCTAATTTTTTGGCTGAATTCTTAGCCAAAGTGCTGCTAACAGTTTGATCAACCGCAGACTGCATGTTGAAGCTGAGTTACATCGCAAATGCTTCTTTTAGTCGACGGCAAAATTGACAGGGGGGCTGCTTTGGATTTTTATGTTAAAGTAGCCGGTTTTTCCATCGACAGAAAGAAACATTCGTGATGTGCTTCTAATTTTGAAGCGAGCACGAACGTTTTTGCTCCTTTCTGTTGGTCTTGTAGTTTGGATGCTTGTGCTTTCTGTGTTGGTTTTAATGAACATCTGTGGCCCCTTCAGTGACTTCGCTCCTCTATCATCATCTTACCATGTTGGAACCACAAATAACTTTTCATCATTGATCGGCACTCAGTAGAGATTCCCATGCAGATACGCATGCTGAAGCTCGTGTTGCTTGTGTTGTCAATTATGTTCTCGTTACCGGATTCTGATGAAAACGACGTATTCAATGCAGCAGCACCTTATCCATCGGAAGGCTACCCGTGCGTCAGATAGGTGCATTGGCCAGCAAATTTTGTGCTACAATCGGGCTTAAAAATGCGTCCGATTTTGTAGCAGTGATTCCAGATGACGGTAGATTGTGGTGAGGGATGTGAGTGGAGTGAAAGATCAGTGAACTACATGATAAAATAGTAGAAAGAATAGGGGCTCTTTTCTAATGCCAACTTACAACAATTGAAGCCTGCCGACAAAGCAAAGTAGACCCACATACTAAACGTGACAGATAAAGCAGCGATCCCACTAGCACATTGACCCACTTGTCTTTCAACTTGTGTGCGCTTTTTGGGTAAAAATAGTCCAAATTTTCTTGTCAAAATAGGCATTCTGAAATATTTCGATGAGGCATTCTGTACTTTTTTTGACACACTACCTACTTTTAAGACGCCTGCCAATACCGATGCACTCTTGCCTCTTCGTCTCATTTATTTCACACCCAACCTTACGCGCAAAGAAGGTGTCGACGATGGAAACTTCCGCGCCAGAGTCACAAAATCATTGTGGCCTTCTGGTTATTGATCTTACCATCGGCCTTGGTCTGCTTGAACCACTTGTCAGGCGAATGTTTTTTTCAGTAGCCCCGCGACACTCCGGGTAACAAATCCAGCTCCATAACCCCTTCAGAACGAGAATATTCATCCGTCTGTATACTGGTCACCAGGTAAGGGTCAGCTGTGCTGCCCTGGGATCGGCTGTCGTAAGCGTCAAACTGACATGTATTGTCGGTTACGCTTTTGTGGTGGAGCCGATTTCCAAATCCATGACCGAAGTCGTGGGTGGAATCCGGATACCCACTGGCGACAACTATCGGAGGGGGTACTCCGTCGATCCTGATCAGCATCAGAATCAGATGAATCACCATTGTGGTGACTGATCTGATCCTCCCGGTCATCTGGCCGGTCTTCATGCTCGTCAGGATCTATGTTTAACTTCATCTCACCTTGTGTACCCGTTGATCGGGGCTGATTACACTCACTTAGGTGGCTCGGTGACGAAAACGATGATCTTGATCAGGTCGGAGGATTTGACCTTCTCGAGACGGGGGG
>MIQA02008565.1:0-25596 GCA_001887855.2 Sclerospora graminicola | reverse complement strand
AACGACCATTGCCACGACCACCTCTGTGGTTACTCCCACGGCTTCGGCTTATCGTTTGGCTTCTATAACGTGAGCGCTCTCTTTGCCCTTGCGCTTCAACACGGCTTCCGTTAGTGCAATCGCGTGCCCAGTGTCCGCGCTCATTACAAACGCGGCGGTAGCTACGCCTTATGGAGTCTTCAACGTTTCGGTTGGTACTCGTACTTCTCATGCTTAGTCCATGGCTCGCCCTGCGTGCCTCGACATTGTTAACTTGAAGTGCGACCCCGCGCGCTCCATTACGTCGTTGACCAGTGTAGTCATGCATCATTTCTGCTTGAAATAGTCGATTTTCTTACTTGAGCCAGCGTTAATTCTGCGCCAGGATTCAGCGCCTTCATTCTTGAGTACTCGTTACGCAATTCAGGGTAGACACGCGCTGCCCTTGTCAGTAGTATCTCGCCAAACTTCTCATCCGATATTGGGCCACCAGCTTTCTCTAATTCCACGGCAAGCTTCACCATGTCGTTGATGTAGTCTTCCACGAGTTGATCTCTTCGCAATTCCGTACTCAATATCTCTTGCAATACGTCAAGCTTGTTTTTCTTTTCGCGACGGCATCCCATCAACTTCTGCTAGTATCGCATTGTATAGCAGATGCGCTCGTCCAATCTCGATAGCGTTTTTTATTCTTAGTGCGAGATTCACGCTTAGAGTTTCCACAAGAAACAAATGCGCCTTCTTGTTACGAATGTCACAGCGTCGCTCTGCATTACTGTTCCGGGAGTAAGCTGCAGGGCACTTACCACCACCTCTCCTTGAGTCCCGGGGCTATTCAGGCACCGACCGTACGAGGTTTATACTTCCTACTTTCCTACAGAATAAACTGTAGAAGTGCATAGTAATAACAGGTAAAACTATATTAATATTACTATTACTACTTAGTACTACTATTATGTACTTACACCCAGGTCATAGAATGGAGATGACCTCAACTAGAGACAAAATCCAACAGGTTGTCGTAACGCCATACGTCCCCATGGGTCTAAGGGCAGGATAAGGGGAGAACATGCGGTAGATACCCGCCATCTCCATGAATTTGATCTTGAATGCCATGGAGTCCCTGCTCCGTTCTCTCTTCAAGCAGCACACCTTCTAGTTGCGCAAAATTAGCATTCGAAAGCCTCGTGCTTGCATTAGGTCCAACGATATCAAATTGACGCGTGGCCCTGACTTTTTGCAGTAACAAACGTTGTAGTGTCTTCCCGTCTTGTATCATGATCTCCACGCTGCATTTCTCCTTTACAGTGACATGATAGCCGTTCATAATCACTAGCTGTCTTCCTTCAACTTCTTGAATGTGTGTGAAGCATTCGCGTACACCGCATAAGTGGACCTGGCTTCCACAGTCGAGCTTCCATTCAACAATGTCTTTCGATGGTTCTTCAGCATCAGTTGTCAGCATAAAAACAAAGTCTTGTTCTCCGTAGTGTGATCGTCTATCATTACGTCCTTCTTGTGTAAGGCCACCTCTGCAACCACTTCCATGGCTTTGGCTAGCTGCCCGAATTCGATAACGTGAGCTCCCTCGTTGTCCTTGCGCTTCAACACGTCTTCCATCCGTACAATCGCGTGCCCAATGTCCAGACTCGTTGTATACACGACACTGGCAGCGCCTTATGGAATCTTCAATGTTTCTGTTGGTGTCCGTGCTTTTCATGCTTCTTATGCTTAGTCTGTAGCCCGCCCTGCGGGCCTCGACTTTGTTAACTTGAAGTGCGACCCCGCGCGCTCCATAACGCCGTTAGCCAGTGTAGACATTCATCATTTCTGCTTGGAACAATCGTTTTCTCACTTGTCCCAGCGTTAAACCTGCGCCAGGGTTCAGCGCCTTTATCCTTGAATACTCGTTACCCAGTACTCGCTGCTCTTGTCAGCAATATTTTTCCAAACTTCTCATCCGATTTTGAACCACAAGCTTTCTCCAATTCTATGGCAAGCTTTACTATATCATTGATGTAGCCTTCTACGCGTTGATCTCTTCGCAGTTCCGTACTTAGCGTCTCTTGTAGCACGTCTAGCTTGTTCCGTGGCAGCATCCCATCAACTTCAGCTAATATCGCCATAAACAAACGATGCGACTGTCCGGACTCGATCGCGTTGTTAAGTCTTAACACCAGGTTTGCGCTTAGAGAATCCACTAGGAACAGATGCGCCTTCCGGTTTCTTATATCCCAACATCGCTCAGCATTCTTGTTCCGTGCGTCTTCAAATTGCTTTCGGCCTTCTACTAACGCCAGCACCCTTGTGTGGCGACTTATCTTTAGCTTCCATTCTTCGGCGCCCGTTAACTCAGGTACTCGAATGTCCCGACTGGTGTCCTTAATTACCATGTCTTCTTCCTCTTCTTGATTTGGTGTGTTGCTCGATATTTGGCAAATGCGGAGGAAGAGCCCGTTGCTTCTCTCAAAAATCCACTTGACTCTTGCTGAAGAAATGCGACAATGTATTTCCTTATTTTCTTCGGTTTTTTTTTCGGGTTTGTGTTTGACACGTGGTACCGACCCTCGATTGTGCTCATAAGTTCGTGATTAGTTGTAGCCGTTTCACTTTAAGGACTGTTTGTAATTGTACTTATTTGTAATGAAGGAGTGACATGTCACTTCTATGCACTTCAACAGTTTTATGCTGTAGGATAGAGGAAGTGTAAACCCGGTGCCTGAATGGCCCCGGAACTCATGGCGGGGTGGTAAGTAGGTGCCCTGTACACTACTTTATTACTGTAGCGCCCTCCGCTCCAGCTGTGAGATTGCCATCTGGCACCTCACCTTGCACGCCCTGTTTATACTACCTCTGGGCGAAAAAAATGCAACAAAGACCTTCAAATTTTGATATCCGTATGAAAGCGCTTGCTTCTTCGCTGTCTTGTCGGGGCTTCTTCATCTGGTAGCATGGCGTAAGACCAATTATCCATGTCTTCATTCAGCCACTTCCAATCAACGTGATTCATGTTGTTCATACTATCGAAGTCCATTGTAGAATCACTGACAAAACCAAAGCCAAATTCTAAGTCACTTACACTGCTTTTCTACAGATAGCTGAGGTTTGGTACGGCCAGAAGCTATGCTAAGCTCTCATTCTGCTATCAAAGGCCCTCTGAAGGTACTTGGAGAAACCAACGAGCTCTGCGGTGCGTCTCTGCACCTGACGATACCTCACACGAAATTCAGCAACACGCTCCTGCGAATTCTTTTCAATTTAACTTCTTCTGGCCGACACGTTATTTAATGCTGCTGCTCCAAAATTCATCATTGGCCAGTTTAGATGCCGTCTGCTTGAGTTTAATCCATATTCTTGCAGTTGTTGACCTGTGACGACCAAACATGTCCGCTTATGCAGCCAACTCCTCTCTTGACAAATCATCGTTTGTAGGGCGCTTCAGAAGCCCCGCAATATTTTTCGGTTATTTGTATCGCTAAACTTTCGCATGCTAGTGGTTCTGCATCTCCAGGCGATTTCTTCTTTGCTGGGCGGAATTTGAGTTTTCGAAAAATCTTACCTAACTTTAGGACGTGGTAGTAAGCCCATTTCTTAGCAAATAAATTCAATAAGGGCATAGAAATATAGAGGAGGTCAAGGCCAATTGATTGGTGCAGTCAGATTGAACAAAAACTCAATATTTAAGAAGATATTTAAGTTTGAAGGTCTTTATTGCGTTTATTTCCGCCCAGAGGAAGTATTAGGAATATACTGTATAAGCATATAAATTCCTGGATATATGTTGAAGTTGAACCGCCCCGCGGGCTAAATAACGACCTAGCAAGACAAAAAAATGGATTAAATCAATATCAATACACTCCATCTCACATGAGGTTCACCGTGTGGAACGGATCTAAACTCTTGGGGCTTGTTGCTCCAGTCGATTGAGCCATGGCCGCATTGCCTTGTGCAAACTGTTGCATTGGTAGCATCTGCATGTTCATCGTCTGAGGCTGCACCATCATAGTCATCTGAGGTTGAGGCATCACCATGTGAGACGGCATTTGAAGCTGCATGGGCATTTGCTGCATCAGCATGTTTGATTGCTGCATTCCCGTGGATCCATCAGTGATTTGGAGCTGGTTTAAATTGAGCTGCATCAAGCAGCCCGACATATTTTGCGGCTGTTGTCCGTGGATCGGCAGGGCCATCACCGGCGTCGGTGGGTCGACACCACGGGCCTTCTGCATGTCGTTAAGTGTCCGCTTTTCATTTGGGTTTGCAGACAGAGGTTTCTTCTTTTCTTTAGCGAGAGAACTCAAATCCACAATGTTGTTCTCCGGCAGTAAGCTGGTCTGAAAAGCAATACTTTGAGGTTGAGAGTGTGGCTGAGTCTCGTTAGAAGGTGCTGATAGCACGCTGCTATCGTTTACTGATGGTTGCGATGATGCAGCTACTTGAACAGGAGCTACGAAAGTCAAACCCGCAAGATCTTGCAGGGGATCCTGGCTCTGCGGCGCATCAAAGATCGAAGGCTGCATATTCCGCACAGGGCGGCCAGACGAGTCAAATTGTACCACAGATTCGACATCCAAGTCCACACCGAGCAAATCTACACTCGCACAGCTACTCGATGCCGCTTTCTTGCTGCTACGTTTTGCCTTATGCGTATTTTGTTTCTCAGCGGCTGATTCGTCATCTTCGGACGTGACAGAGTGACGACGACTGCGTGATTTCTTACTTGCTTTATCGGTTTTGGTTTTCTTTGTTTTACTCTTCTTTGTCGTCACCTTTTTTACGTCTTTTGCACGGGGAGGTGGTAACTTTGAGGGACCAAACGAGAAGGCATAGTCGGCCGACGGTTTTCTCGTTTCGTTTTCGTCGTTGCTTTCGCTTTCTTCCGAGTAAAAGTCTTGACTTTTCTTGATCTTGTGGGGCTTCTTTTTCTTCTCTTTGCTTTGATGACGTCGTTCATCCACTACGTTTCCTTCAGATGAATCGGACATGGACGATTCGTCTCTTTCACTGTCGCTTGTCTCTTTCTTCTTTTTCTTCTTTTGTTTCTTCTTCTTGCTCTTTTTCTTCACAGGACACTGCTTATCTTGATCAGGACGCGGCTCTTCCATTCCATGTCCTCTCTTGACTTCGTACCCATTCGATCCAAATCCATTGTTTACATTTTTTGTGCTATAGTCCGAATAGGTATTTGGTCTCTCTGTCACAAAATCATTTTGATATCCCCCAGTGTACGGCCTGGAATGACTATCAACAGCAAATGATGACGAGGACGAACTTCGAATATCAGCCATCCAATTCGCACGACCATCATTCCGTGGCATTTGATGTGCGTAGTGATCTGGAAGAGACTCGGTCGTCGATCCACGCGCTAACTTTCCTCCATATTCAATCACTTTACCCCCTAACCACTGTCCGCTTTCCAGGATTTTACTTTTCCAGTCCCCTGTGTCTTGATGAACTTGACTATTGCCATTATATGATCCGCCAAATGAATTGGAAGAGCTGATACGATTGCGGTCGTGGAAATTGCCGCTCGATGTCATGCCGTCAACTGATTTTTGCATCCACATGATCAAGTTCTGTGTTTTTAGGAAGTAGAAGCATAAAAATGGGTTTATAGATATAGGAAACTACGTTAGGTCATAAAAAAAATGGCGCCAATCGGGAAAAAGTGCGAAACATTTTGATACCAGGAAGTAGTACCGACAATGGACGATACCCGGCAATGGATGAACGACGAAGATGCGGTGGAAGAGGAGCTCCGATTGCTCGAAGCGATGAGTAACATTTCCACTGCTGTGCAGAATGTTAGACAGATAGTGTCGCACTTGATTGTAGTTAAATTGATGCAGCTGAACGGTTACTTTGTTGTGTTTTATTTTATTCCAGTTGAATCACGTGCTAATCCAGCTAAATCGACAGACTGGTGACTTGTCAAAAGAATTGGGAATGGCAGAGCGGCACTTGGTGCGATATTGTTTACGTTACGACTAAGCATGACCTTTGTCGTGTCTTATGTGCTGCACGTTTTGCCACTTGTTAGAATGCAATGTACTTGCCTTTTCAAGCCGCGATCTATGAGATGCAAAGTTCTAGCAGGAACCGAGCGCCATTGTCGATGCCGACAACGAGGGAAATGTCAACGCCCGAAATTCAGCGAACCGAACTTTAAGTATCAATGGCAGTTCCGTTTAAGATTTTTGTATACAAGCGATATTTCCTACTGCACCACAAGAAGCAGCTACTTAACGTGGTATTACATTGTGTTTGCTAAGGCGGCTTGTTACAACGTTTCAGTGCTTAGTTAGGACCAATCATCTCTTCTGGACGCACAAAGCGGTCAAATTCCTCGCCAGTCAGATAACCCAATGCAATGACAGTCTCACGCAGCGTCGCGCCATCCTCATGTGCTTTCTTGGCAACTTTTGATGCCTTGTCGTATCCAATGTGGGGGTTCAAAGCGGTGACAAGCATCAGTGAGTTTTTCATGAGCTGGTCAATCTTCTCACGATTGGCCTCAATCCCCACGACACAATTGTCCGTGAAAGCATTGCAGCTATCACCAATGAGGCGAATCGAGGACAATAAATTGCTGATCATTACGGGCTTGAACACGTTGAGCTCAAAGTGGCCATTTGAGCCACCGACAGTCACAGCAACGTGGTTGCCCATGGCCTGCGCACACACCATCGTAATGGCTTCACATTGGGTCGGATTGACTTTACCTGGCATAATTGAGGAGCCAGGTTCGTTCGCAGGCAGCGTTAATTCGCCAAGACCACTGCGCGGACCTGAACCAAGGAAACGAATGTCGTTGGCGATTTTCATGAGCGAGCAGGCAATCGTGTTCATCACCCCACTAGCTTCAACAATGGCATCGTGAGCAGCTAGAGCTTCAAATTTGTTGGGAGCCGTGACGAAAGGCAGCTTGGTCTCGTCTGCAATGATCTTGGCAATCTCAGCGTCGTAACCCTTGGACGTGTTCAATCCCGTACCCACAGCTGTTCCACCCAGCGCAAGCTTGCACAAATTAGGAAGGATGCGCTCGACACGCTCAATAGACATAGCTAGTTGTTCACGGTAGCCAGAAAACTCTTGTCCAAGTGTCAATGGTGTTGCATCTTGTGTGTGCGTACGTCCAATCTTGATTATGTCGTCAAATTCCTTGACTTTCGCGTCCAGCGCATCATGGAGCTTGTGAAGTCCAGGAAGCAGTACACGATGAATCTCCTGCACAGCAGCAATGTGCATAGCGGTAGGAAACGAGTCATTCGATGATTGGCCCATGTTAACATGGTCGTTCGGATGCACGGGGGTTTTACTGCCCATGACCCCACCAGCCAATTCAATGGCGCGATTACTGATAACCTCATTTGTATTCATATTCGACTGAGTTCCTGATCCTGTCTGGAAAACCACAAGGGGAAAGTGATCGTCTAGTTTCCCAGCAATGACATCGTCAGCCGCCGCAATGATCTTCTCGGCCACGGCGGGATCTAGTTTTCCCTTTTCTAGATTATATTTGGCCGCACATTTCTTGACGACACCAAACGCTTTAATCACAGGCATTGGCATACGTTCACGAGCACCACCAATGGGAAAATTTTCAAGACTACGCTGCGTCTGGGCGCCCCAGTACTTTGAGTCGTCCACTTTGACTTCGCCGATCGAGTCCGTTTCGACGCGAAAGGTACTTGCGGCACGCATCGCTTTGCCAGCTAGACGGGATGAAGCGGCGACTTTTTCTATAGCAAAAGACAACATTGTTTGGATACTCGTGCGAGGGCAAGAGGTCACGGTTGAAGATAGAGGGGGATTTGATTTTGCTACGAGCGAATTCTTGGCCGCAGCTTACGTAAGAATAATTTTAACAAATTGGGCCTTTTTTCGACTTTTTCGGCTCTTCGTTTTATGGCTATGTGTCAAGAGAAAATACATGGACTGAACCCTGCAGATGCCAAAGCTACTGTAGGTATCGTGAGTGGAAAGAAATATTTTTTCAACGTCAATCCATTGGCGAGGAAAGAAGGAATGCGGCTGAAACACGATCGCACGGTGAAGGAATTTTTGCAAGGTGCCGACAGTATTGAGAATGATGTGGTGTGTCCATCGTGGAAGCTACTGAAGCTGGGACGGATTTTCCAACCTGGAGAAAAAGAGATTCACGTGCTGATTGAACTCTCAAAAGCCTCGCGCATCCCTCCCCATCGAAACGAGGAGTGTGGTACGGTACATCAAAAAGATCCGTCACCTCTTTGGGACATTAAATGAAATTTCTCCAATCACGTCACACCCGGTATAGCCAATCCAATAGATGTAGTATTGGGTCCGCTTGTAAATTCCTGCCATGGTTGATGAGAAACCATCCCGACTAACAATGCACCCTCGGCGCAAGCGCAAGTTTTTCACGGACCTAGCGGATCTTCTAGGCGAGGAACCACGCGAGATTGTCCCGCTTCATTCTGCCTTTTTTGGTCCGGAGCTACCCAGCGAATACGAAACGGCCCACGACACAGAAGGAAACAGTGCGACTCAAACATTAGTGGTGCCGTCTAGCTCTCTCGCTGATGACTCGTTTGAGTCAGTGGAATTTGGAAACCCGACCACTAGGTCTAGCAGTTTTGGCACGTTTGGGGCAAGCCAACAGAGTTCGTACAACGAGTCCAGCATGGCCAATAGCTTGCACTTCTTACCCCACCACAATGATAATAGCTGCATCGACGGAGGAGAGAGAATAAAACACAGCAGCTCGTCCAGTCCGAGCTTGAAGCGAAACACAAGAGTGCTAGTCAAGATAGACAGCGTGAGAAGCTACCAGTGACAACGTTGGTGAACAGCGGAATAGTGTCGGAAAAGTCTTTTGTCCATGCAAATCTCGAGCTCTTGGACTATTATGACGCAGATCGCATGTGTGAGCTTGTACCTTGCTGGCTGCGAAGTGATAATAGAGCAACATGTCAAATTCATCGAGATCCGCTACGTAGGCCAATGTTGCTCTTCTGTCTTCAAGCATTGGATGAGTTTATCGCTCATAATCGATGGCTTGTTCAGCAGCGCTGGCGAGTACAAGCGAGTAAACTGGCTCGACGAATTTTTACGGCAATGTGGGAGGCAGATGTGCTCGACATGGCACCTTCAGAAAAAGATATTGTTTTAGTTGATTATGTGAAAGGAAAAACGACAATACCCGGCGTGGCGCACGATGTCTGGCGCATAATTGCTCGTTACTGGGATAAATACAAGCCCAATTATCTTCACCAGCAAGAACTATGTTTTAGCGATGCCTTTGAAGGTAGTAGTTTTGCTCGCACATTATCAAAGTGGGATTTGGTGCGTGTATTACTTAATATCTACGGAATGAAGCCCAATCTGGCGCTGCGTTTAGTTGAGAACGGCTGTGACCAGCTCAACCTCTATAAACTCACTGACGAGCAACTTCAAGCAGTAGTACCTGGACTTTTATCGATTAAACCATTGCGCGTTGGTATGGAATATTTACAATGTAAAAGCCCTACGTCATCTTTTAATGATGAGAACTCGGTGCCGATAATCCTACGATCAATGATCAGTCAGCGAGACGGCAAAATGGCGTTTAATGCAATCTTGATTCATCTGGAGAAATGGAATAAAAGGGTGCAGGTTTACCCTTGTGGATCCTTCTCTCGTGGGGCTGCATTCATATCGGTGCTCGACATATTAGTTGCAGTTCCTTCTTTAAATGACGTATCAAATGTGGAAACTGATGAAAAGATTTTCAACGACGTGGTGGAGGCCCTCGAGGCCGCTAGCGTACTTCAGAAAGGAGCAATGCACAAACTAACAAATACCCGTGGAGCTTGCATCATTCCGTTCAAAGACAGCTTTATTCTGCTGGACTTGAAAGTATACACTCCGCCGAGGAGCTGGTTTGCGCTGCTATACTTCACGGGGCCAGAGGATTTTGTAATAACTTTTTATACCAGTCTTCTGAAGCGATCACTGCAAGAAATTACCGAGACTTCTTTCGAGTGCATTTATTCACGTGTGACAGAAGTTATGGGCCACAAAACGCTAGGTACAATCGCATCCGAGAAGGACCTCTTCGATTTAATCGATCGAGATTATTTGCAACCAACAGATCGAATTTAAGTGCCTCGTTATATAGTATACGTGTAAAACTATACAGATTCGCCAAACTATACATAGGTTCTCTTGCAAGTGGTAACAAGCTCGAAGATTTCATTCATTATTAGCAAACGGGAGGTTCAAACTGACTCCGACTTTTTCTTCCTTGCGTCTCTATCCGATGCAAACTAAAACCTGGTTGAGCTCCTTTTGCTCCGTGATGAACTGGTGATGAGTCGACTAGATTCGGATAATCCGACCGTCGTCTTGAATGCTTCTGAAGCGCAATCGGCAAGCGATCGTTGTCGTTTCCATTAAGTAGTGGCACTGGCAACCGAAGTCGAGAGCGAGTGTTACCCGTGGATGTGGCATATCGTTTGAACGTGACTGGATGGTTAACGCTCAAAGCGACAGACATGGGCGTGGTCATCGTTCCCGTACTTCCATTACCTGCAGAACGCGGAGAGTGTTTATCGAGCTTGCCTTTAGGTTGAAGGGGGTTGTCAAGAATCCGTCCGCCACGTACTCGTCCCCACGTAGGAGAACCGCTAGATGACATGGTGTTCCTCCTGGACTCAAAGATGTGCTACCACCAGTTGTGGACGTGGTTGAAATGGTCCCATTCACTCCTGTAGTACCTTCTCCACGAGACAGCCGTCGACCTATTGATGGTAATTTGTCCTCTTCCTTGATCTTTGCTGGCATTGAAGTGGATGGACACGCAGTCGCCGAAGTACCGTCAGTATCATCACCGCCGTCGACGCTGTCTTGGAAACATGTATTCACCAAAGCAATGGACAAACACTCTGAGGTCCCAGCCTTGGCACGCACCCAGGGGTGACTAAAAATCTCGGGGATAGTGGCTCGCTCGTTTGGATCCGGCTTGAGCATCCGCATGACAAGATCCGTCAAGGCTGGACTCAACGTTGTCTCGAGCTTAAACTGACATCGCAAGATACGATTTCGAATCACGTTTTCACGTGGCCGATTCGTCCCCTGGAGGTCCGGACCTTCAAACGGTAAGCGCCCACATACGATTGCAAACAGAATAACACCTAGACTCCACACATCGAGCGGTGGACCAGCATTGGACGTGCCACGAAAAACTTCCGGCGCCAAGTACGAAATCGATCCACAATTTGTTTTCATCATTGCGCCTGGTGGTTTGTAAAAATCGCTCAGACCAAAATCGGCAATCTTGGCGGTCGAGATATCGTTTTTACTATACGAAACAGGACAAATCCATGACACATCAGTAACACAACCAAAAATCACAAAAAGAACACAAAAAAATCGTACTTTGTGAGTAGAATATTTTCCAATTTGAGATCACGGTGGCAAATATGTTGATTATGGGCATATCCCACACCGCCAAGAATCTGAGAGAATAACCCGACACCTTCATCTTCCGCCAAGCCGTGAGGAAGCTGCTTAATATGAAAAAGATCACCACTGCAGTATACAAGAATCAAGATCTAGTTAATTCACAACATATGCAATCGTTACAAAAAATGCCAGGGTCTAACCCTTCAAGAAGCTCAAACACTAGCACAATGTGATTCGATTCATTGATCACACGCAGCAACTTGATGATGCTTGGATGATTCAGGGCCTGCACAATTGGAACAGCATACAGCATCAGCACAAACGAGCGGTAGCTTCTGGTATACATTGAAGATTTACATACCGTCAAACACTGGATCTCTGTGGTCGTGCGTTCAACATCGCCCAGTGATCCCATTTCACTTTTCTACAAGCACAAGATATTCATTTCCTGATTGATGAGCCAACGACCCCTTCCATTTCCACTCGTCTTGTTTTCTCACCAGAATAAACTTGAGCGCCACTTTTCGTTCATGTGGAGTTGATGGACCCCCAGTCGCACTTCTCCAAACCCGCCTCTGCCCAACAACGTCGTCACTTTGTACCCTCCAACAACATTCGCCACTTTTTCGTCCATCCGACTCGGTGTATCTTCATTGGGTGCAATAAACGACGTGCCCGTGGAAAAGAAGAGCATGTCGTTCTCTTGCCCGTGGAAAAGAAGAGCATGTCGTTCTCTTCAATGCACATAATGTCATCAATCTCGGCGGCATCGGCATTAAATACTCTTGAAGCGAGCGGAACCATGTCCAGTCGCAAGGAAGCGGCACACAAAAAATCGTCCCACGTCCAATGATGCTGCACAAATAAGACTAACGTTCTCATCAGCCCTATTGACTTTCTGAGTCGTATGCAAAAGATCGTCCCACCTCGAGGATTCTCAAACTGGCCGTTCTTAAACGCCTTGATAGCTTTCCCCTGGATCGCATGGTCATTAAAAACGTCCATGTCATCAAAGTTTGCCATCCTTTCCGCGGGCTACTCCTGCGGCATCCGTCGGTCCTCGTCGCTCTCTCCACGTTTTTAGCACGTGTGACGACGAGCCGTTTCCTTTCTTGTCCTTCTCCATCGCTATTTTTTTCTGCCTATATTTAGGCTTTTTCATCTTGAAGCCTTTGTAATAGACTATAATATTCTGTTGAAAGTTCCGTCGCGAACGCCTCACACTGTAGGAATCTCAGTGTTGGGGCCAAGAAACAATGGCGAGTGCCCTCCCGCGTCGCATTGTCAAGGTAAGGAGACGTACCTTTTATTGGGCGTGTATTTATCTCGTGCGTGAATTACTCACGCATTTTTCGCTATGTTTTCCTTCTGGGCTCGTAGGAAACGCAGCGGCTGTTAGCAGAGCCGGGTGAGTACGATGATAATGATTGGGGGCGATGAGCTTAACTCATTGTTTTTATCGTTACAGTGGCTGGAATCAGCGCAACTCCCTATGAAGACAATCTCCGATATTTTCAGGTCGTCATTGCCGGTCCACGTCGTCATTGCCGGTCCACAGTCCTCCCCTTACGAGAGTACGTGGCTTTATCGGTGGAATATGAATGTATATAGACCATGAGACTCAAAAAGTCGTGGATGAATGACTACTCGTAGATGGCATCTTTAAGCTGGAGTTATTTCTGCCGGCGGACTACCCAATGGCACCACCAAAAGTGCGGTTCCTAACGCGAATCTACCATCCCAACATTGACAAACTGGGTCGAATTTGCCTCGATATCCTCAAAGACAAGTGGTCGCCTGCCTTGCAAATCCGCACGGTGCTACTGAGCATTCAAGCTTTGCTTTCGGCTCCTAACCCAGAAGACCCACTAGCCAATGATGTTGCGGATCACTGGAAAACGGATGAAGCTGGAGCTGTGCAAATGGGTGTGTTAATTGTTACGATGACGAATTAGGTTGTTGTCTTATAAGCTCACTAATATCTGACATGTGCTCGTCGTTGCAATTTTCTAGCCGCAGAGTGGACGCGTCGCTATGCTTGAGTTTAAGAATTACCCAGAGAGAGTAGACACTGTGTCAACTGTAGGTTCACAATTCACGCTACATTCTTTTAATTCTTTACGTCGAATGCACTCCTAAAAAAGCATTTGTTAATGTCCTTCATATGACTTCTCTTTACAGGGGTATAAGTTTTCAGATCCGCCAGAGTTGCGGAAGTGCAACAGAAGAAAGCTAGAGTTGCTCATCAACTCAACAGCACCATCAACACGGAAATCGCAGCGGCAGCGGTAGTAGCGTAGCAACCACGATGGCATTACAGCACGTGAAAAAGACCAAAAGGAAAGTACGAAAGGCGCTTCACATTGCACCTCCTCGTATGAAATCACGCCGTAAAGCTCGCCAAGTGACGACCAATTTCCATCGTCTAACGCACGAACTCGACCGACTCAAAGTACAGCAACCGACGAACGCGGAGCAGCAGCAAGAACGCATGAAACGTATTGAAGAAATCAATAAGAAACTAGAAGCAATGGGCGGTCGTCAGGCTTACCAGGATGCAAGTATCTTGAGCACGAGCTTCCACAAGACGTCAAAGTGGGCCTTTCAGCTCCTCACGAGCTTCGGGCTGCGTCCGAAAGCTAAAGAACCGCCGCTGCGGGTATTGGAGATCGGGGCCATCAACACACAGCTACTGTCTTGTCCGTGGCTGGACGTTCGAGCAATCGACCTCAACTCGAGACACCCACGCATTGAACAGCGTGACTTTTTTAGCCTTCACCCCACAGGTGAGTTCCAGCTTGTCGTGTCAAGCATGGTGCTAAATTGTGTCCCGGGAGCTGAAAAACGTGGCGAGATGCTGCGATTGTATCGACAACACTTGAAGGAAGGCGGACTGCTGTTTCTCATGCTGCCTCTACTCTGTCTTCGTCACTCCCAGTTCATGACCTATGCGCGATTCCTTAAGATTCTCGAGGCTATTGGTTTTCAAGTACGTGAAACCAAAAACTCCCCCAAGGTTGCCTTCTTCTGTTTGGAGCGGACGGAGACTGTAAATACCACGGCCTCGTTTCCGCTCCAGCTCCTGATGCCAGGCCCCAAGCGCAATGACTTTAGTGTCGTCATCTAGACAGAAACAAAGAGGACCCTGCATTCAAGTACTGTATCTAATAATCCGACTACATTATCTCGTCTTTCTCTCCATCTTTTCTACGTTTTCACTTGGCATCGTCAGCTACTTTTCCCTTAAAGTACATCCTACACTCTTCCCGTGTCTTCTTGGGGTTTAAGAGTTGCCACGCCAGAATACGGTCGAGCACATCCTTCATACCAGGACCAGGCTTCACACCTAACTCCTTCACTAGATCATTACCCTGTCATGGTATCAAAACAATTTCATATGTTAGTTCCGTTCTCACCAGCTACAAGGTTAGCATTGTAGCAACGTACATTCAGTAAGGGCTTCAGCTTCCAAACGTTATTTAAATCAGAGTGGAAGACTTGCGACTTGAAGGTATCATAACGCTTCAACACTTCTACACGAGCATCAGAAGTGCTCTCCGTCGACCCCAAGTCCATCAGCTCGTGTGCAAGCGCTACGTCAAGGCAAATCTCCCACTGAGCACCAATTTTACGAAGTAACAGACCGACATGAACCCTGTCAAACTTCTCTACCATCGCCGTCTGGAGTTCACTCACGTGAACGAGCACATTTTCCACATCCTTAGCCTCACGATTGGGTAGCTTGAGCGAATCTTGAACGACAAAGGAAGCAATCGATCGCCGGCGCTTGTCACGTACATGGAGCCCACGAAACGGTAGCAATACACAGGCCAAGAAACGAATCTGTAACTCATACTTTTCTTCTGCTGACAGACTGTCGACGTTTAAACACTTGCTTGTCGACTTTAAAGTCAAAAGCTGATACATCTCGGAGATGCAAGTGAGGGAACGATCCCATGCACTTGCGTCAACACTTGTTTCTTCCCCGTCTGGGCCGCAAACAGGTGTCGTTTGGAGTAAAATGGAGGGAAGAAACACGCTCTCAAATAATTGAAGCTCGTGCAGCAATTGCAGCGCCCGTTCAGGGTGCGCAGCGCTGCCCGTGAGCATACCACTGAGCTCCTTGCCTACCCGTTCACGGCTCACTTTGCGTACAAGAGCCATTCGAACTTCTTCTAGCTGTGCTGATGCACGTAAATTGTCCTCCAAGGTGCAATTAAACCGCGAAGCAAAGCGCACAGCACGTAGTACCCGCAGCGGATCATCGAGAAAGGTCACGCGAGGGTCCAAGGGTGTACACAATCGTCCGTACTTCAAGTCTTCTATGCCTCGTCCAGTGAAATCTTCAACTTGTTTCGTAGCCAAGTTGTAGTACAAGCTATTAATTGTAAAATCACGACGCTCGGCATCTTGCTGCGGCGTGCCAATCTCCACTGTCGGAATACGATTATCATCTGATGCATACGTCTCAGCTCGAAGGTTTACGAAATCCACCCATCCCATCGCCCCTTCGCCAATCTGCATCGTAGCCGTTTCTAAATGTTTGCTCTGCTCCGGGTTGGCCTTGATAACACCCACCGATCGCGCCGTGCGGCCTTGTGCCGTCTCGTAGGCGTTCACAAGGTCAGCAAAGGCACGGCCAGTCATTCGATCCAACACAATGTCCACGTCATCGCTCTCTCGACCCAATAGCTTATCACGCACCCACCCACCAGCTACACGAAGGACGGTGCCCGCAGCTTCGGGTTGAGCGGCTACTTTTAGTAGAAAAGCAAAGAGCTTTTCTTCAGCTGGCGTTAGCTTCACAACAGACTGAAGCATGTTTTGTATCGCGGGTCTAGGCTCTTCAGAATCGGTGCGTTGCTTCTTGCCTGGAGGAGATAAGGAAGAAGACGCTGCCAAACGCTTTACCATGTTAATAGAAGTATGCGTTTTGACCAATCACAGGTCACAACGACAAGAACATGGCGAATGATAATATCGCTGCGGAAGAGATCATGCGGCAAATTGCAGCAATGAGGACGCAAGTTAGAGGTTCAAGAGGTGTCATGGCATATCTGGTATGTATGTAACTCAGTATGCTTGTATTGGCCACATCATAAGGTCTAATGTGGTCTTTCCAGGACAGAGACAAACGCACAGACGTGAATAAAACGTTTCTTGCGAGTACTATTCGCAGGTTGGTTCCTTGATACCAGCAAAAGTGTCGATTACATAACGCTTAAACATCATTTGGGTTCTTATGCTAGTGCTACTTCGCATAACCAACGCCAGGAAGAGGATAAATGTTGGACGTTGCGCCGCATGGAGCAGCAGTTGAACGAGTCGAGACGTCGACAGAGTCGAAGTCGAAGTAGAAATCGCAGTAGAAGTCGTAGTAGGGACAGACGGCGGCTTTATACAAGTAAAAGACGTCGCAGTCCAAGCAGGAGTCGAAGTCAAAGTCGGAGAGGAAAAAGAAGACAAGAAACGACTTCAGCCGGTGAGCTTCTGAAGCGTGAGAAGGATGATAATGATGATGAACGCAGTTACTGGGCGCGAAAGAAGGCGGAAAAGACCAGTAAGATGTGGGAGCATTTGCATTCGCAAGGGACAGTGTCTGTGGAGAACGCCCCCGACTTCAGTAGTGAAGACATTGACGACGATGACGACGACAAACCAACCAACACGAACCCATTGCCATCACCTAAGCGGCACAAAAAGCAGTACAAACAACACAAGAAACAACATGTGCGAAAGAAAGAAAAGCACAAAAAGACACGACAAAGCCGTTCGTAAATTCAAGATGGCATGATGCATCCTATGACACAGAAAAGCTTGATATACCAACACCATAGCATTACGTAATCTACCGGTAGGTGAAGAAGATTTCACAAATATGTAGTTGCGGCAGCTTGCACTACCTACTTCCACGTTGACGCAGCTTGATATGTGGCAAAAAACATGGTAAAGATCCCGATTCCAATCACAATGTTGTTCAAAAGACGACCATCATTTACCATCTTGGAGTGGAACAGGCAGGGGTAAATGAACGCCAGCGGCACGGAACAAAAGCCACCGATCAGCGCCACAAAGTTGTCGAGCTGGTTCTCACCAAAATATGCAATTGCAGCAGTCAGACAGACCAGTGCAAACCGAAAGCCATTTTTCTCCCACCGCCAGTACCCTTTTTGACTGTGATGAGGGAAAAGATAGCCTTCCAATATCTTGACAACGGGATACAACATCAAGGGGTACGTAAACACCAATGCAAGAGAGTACGTGATCTGTACCGACATGGTAGCGATACTGTCTTTAGCACTGGGTAGATTCAGTGTGACAACCGATTGCGTCTCTTGGCCAAATGCTGCGTACACAAGTCCAGCAAAGACGGAGAAAAGCGTGACAAGAAACAACATGGTATAGGAAAGAATACGTGGAAACTTGTGCTTGATATCGTCGTCCATGGCGTCATAAGTCGGGAGCACGAGCCCAATCCCTTCAAAGCAGTAGACGGCCGTGCCCAAGAGCATGGCCCAGCTCGTGGGATTGAAATTTTCCCACGTTCCACTACCCACAGGTGCATTTTCAAGCGTTTGCACCGTGTACGAAATGATGTAGACAATACCAAAGAGAATGAGAAGATCCGCAAAGAGATTCGTGACCGCGAAGTACTCGATGCGACGCACCCACGACAGCGGTGTGTATAACAAGATTTGAAGCATGATCAGTGTCAACGACGACGACGCGATCGTTCTTTGGATCCCAAAGGCCGCTAAAATGACTTCCCCGATGTTTTTTTCCACAAAAATCAAGTACGAGCAACAGAAACCTGTCTGTGAGAGCACGAGCGAAATGTTGACGGCGATTCGACCGACTTTGCCAAACGCTTGTTCGCCAACCAGACCATACGACAAGCCCGTGCGACCACGTCCACGTAGGACAACGTTGGAGCAGTCGGTTAAACGCAACATGCAAAAGGTTGATAAGATGGCAGACACACATAATGCTGCTAATGAGAAAAGCATGCCTCCGTTTTGAAATCCTTTGGGCAAAAAGAGGATTCCACTGCCAATAAACGACTTGAGGATCGTAAAGACCGTTTTCCCAACCGTAGCGCCAGGCTGATGGATTTCGGGCCGCCGCTTCCACGCAAGAGTTAAGAGTGGCGTCGCAGTCTCCTGCAAGAAAAGAGCTCACGTAAGTACGAAGAACGTGCTGTAGATTGCACGTGACTTACATCCGGATCGTCTTCATCAGCAGCGAGGTCAAGGCTCGCCATGATAAAATCTCCATAAGCGGACTGCAAGAAGCCTGGCGTGGGCTGAATCGACTCGAGGAATGAATCTTGCACATATGAGGGTAGATGCGGACTGTTTCCTCCGAGATTCGTAATCACGTGGTCGCGACGGAAGCCTCCCGGTCGCGTGATATCCGATGCTTTACCTAGCAAAATGCAAAGTAACAGTACGCAAGTAAGCACCAACATTCTTGTTACTTTTCACAGGAATCATGTGTACACACACACCAATATCTTCATGAAGAATATCACTCTGATCCGGAAGCGATTTCGGACGCGGAGGTCCGTCCTGTGTATCCTTTAGGATGGCGAAGAAGATATCGCGAGTCATGTCGGATCCTTCCACGGTAATATCGTGTACGTCGGCTGGGAGCAGCGTCTCGCCATCGACATCAGATGCGGATGCCAATTTGTCGCTCTCGGTGGCCATCTCCAACTGCTCGAAGCTCGGTAAATGTGGCAGTGAATTGTATTGAGCCCGTCCCGTCAGAGGATCGAATAGTATTTACATAAGTAGGCGATATTCGCGCAAAGATTTGCTTTATAAAACGTCCGACATTTCGATACAGTCGCGATGACTTTTGAACACGCCGAAATGTTTTCGATTGTCCAACGCCCCATGGCGCACCTCGTGGCCATCCAAATTCTTATCGACTCAGAAACAAGCGGCTTGATGGTATCTGCTCTCACATTTTGGCGACTATATAAATCGAAGAAGGGAATTATAGTATTTGAAGTGTTGTACAGTATTATTATAACACATTCTATATTAAAACTTAATGAAAAAATGTGTCTAATTTCAGGTTGAGGAACGTGTTCACCAGCATTTGTGCATGACAATGCCCTCGACGGGTGAAACGATTGCTGTAAGAACGAGAGACTACCTCAAAGAGTTAGTGGCAACGACTTCGCTCGTTTCCACTCTAAAGTGTTGGGGAAAGTGGAACGAAAACGAGGCCAAGTCGGAAGTTTCTTCATCAGAGGCTCAACCAGAATTGAGTCTGAAACAGATTAAACTAGCATTTGACAGCAAGGATAACGCAAAAGACGACGTCGATGAAAGCAAATCGAGAGCAGAGGCAAAACCTCTGGCAGAGAGCAAGAAGAGTATTCGAAAGCAAGAATCGGAATCAAGACGAATGCCTTTTGATCAGCTGCCCCATCTTGCATCCAAGGACGTTCATCCTATGAAGAAGAAGGGTCTCAAATTGATAAACAAACGCGCTGTACGACATCGAGCACCGTCCCTCGCGCCAAGTTTTGACGTCCATCCACTCCTTGACTTCGCCAATGCGCATTTCAATCTTCAAGCGCCGCATCATGCTTTTCTTTTCCAGAAACCAGTCGACTATGATCTATCAACACGTCTTGAATGGGAAGACCACCTTCTTATGGCTCCTTTGACCCGTTTACCAACCCAGGAGATTGCTATCGCTTTGCAAGCGTTTCGTAACATTTCAGGCTTCATGGGGACTCGAGCTAGTGGCAAAGGGAAAGCTGATCACTGTTTCAAACTCTTACGTAACATCGTTCCGCGGTCACCAGCACTCAAGGACGAAATCTACTGTCAACTATGCAAACAACTCACTCGTAATCCCACCTTGTACGTCTTCCATCTCCTTTTTTTTCTGCTCTGGTCGCTCATGTTTGTTTGTTCTTGTCGTAGGGATGCTGTTCTGGCGGCTGGTTGCTTTTTAATGCGTGTCTCGTGACGTTTCCACCGTCATCACGACTAACTCCATGTCTCGAGAAGTTTATCAGTCTACATGTTAAAGCTGGTGGGAAGGCCGAGACGTTGTCGAAACTAGAAGCTTATGCTTGCGAAGCTCTAATATCGTTACGATATTCTATCTCGAAACGTGAACGGAAAGAAATTCCAAGCGCTGCTGAGCTACGAGCACTGCAGCAATGCGCTCCAAGCGATTGCACCGTCCTGCTTGCTGATGGCACTGCTCATGTGATACCGGTGAGTTCCTGGACAACTAGTCGGGAGCTTTCGAATCTTGTGGCTCGAAAACTTGGCGTACAACATGAAAAAGCTTTCGCGCTCTTCGAGACAACAAACAATGGCGAGGAACTGCTTGTACCCGATGATGAACGCGTCGTGGATTTGTACGCTGAATGGGAACGAACGTATTCAGAGGCAAGTGAATCGAATCAAAAGAAGAAAACAAAAAAGGATGATGTTTTGCCAGCCCCGGGGACAGCTAAAACTTCTTCGACAGCTCTTGAAGGGTATTCCCTCATTTACAAGGCATATCTGTGGGTTCACGTCCAAGATGAAACGGTGGCTGATATCGAGCTGTACTATATTCAAGCTGTACTCCATGTCCTCGAGGGCAAATACGTGTGTGATTTGGACGTAGCGATGGAGCTCGCATGTTATCAACTGTACTGCAAGTATGGCAACGACCACGATAAGGATGATACCCCACTGTTCAGTGACCTAAGGTAAGCTCTTCACTAATGTCTTGTCTTGTCTTGCTTTTTGATTCCTTTTCTTTTCTCGTTTGTTGCTTCTGTTGCAGCATTCACGACTACATTCCAAAGCCATTACTCAGTGCCTCGAATCGTGCTGCCATTGCCGACCAACTTCTGGAGACGTATACTGCTTTTATTAAAAACCTTTGCATCGAAACAACATTGCAAGCGCAACTCGCGTATCTGCGTCGCTGCAAAAGCCAACCATTTTATGGCATGACGCTTTATTACGTGAAAAATCTAACACAAAAGGTAACAGTGTTCCCCACCCGCCTCATTGTGTCCATTAGCGAGATGGGGCTTGCTCTCCTGGGAGCTGACAACGACCAAGTGCTGGCCTTATATCCGTACGCTGAGATCGCAAGCTGGGGATATAGTGCCACTTCGTTTGTTTTCATTATTGCACGTGGAAGCGAGCAGACGAAATATTCCTTCAAGACTAGTCAGGTACACGTCGAAAAGAACATCTGAAGCCTATTTCCTGGGGCTTTTGGTCTCATCTAATGTACTTGATGTTGTTTGAATGGCTAGGGCAAGTGCATCAACGACAAAATTGGCGCTTACGTTGACTACATCATGTCAACATATCATTCACTCTAGCAGATTGACCACGTTTCCTTCAACATATGGAGCATTGACACCAAAACACGTACAGCGTGACCTCAGAAGGTTCTTCGAATGGATTTCGAACCAATTCATCGGTCATAGATCGTGGCCAACACGCCAATAACTTCTTCTTCATCGTTCTCGAGAGGAGTGTAAGTTGTTTATCGCCTGCAAGCTTTTTCTCGTTTCCAGAGCCATATTTTTCAAGAAATGACGTCACAGAGTTTGCTCTTTCATTGGTACCATCCCGTGTATTGTGCAGTACTAGTAACGAGTCTGACAAAGCCCGACCAAGCGTTGGTTGAATGGGGGCCAGGTTCCAAAAGCCCAACGAACGTGGCTTTCCAAGGCTTTTCTTTCCTGAACTACGTCTCCGCGTCGTTTCCCAAACCATCAATTGACCAATTTCGCTGTCCTCCAGAGCATATTCGAGCCAATGATTAGATAGAAGCAAGCCATCGGATGTTGCAATGGATTGCAGCTTGATTCGAAACTGGGTGGTCAGCAAAGGACTTTGTGCTACACCGGAGATGAAATCTAACCGTTCATTTCGCCACAATTTGACCACTTGATGGCCTCCAATATCCGCTAACATCCGATTCGTTAGCAGACTGGCGAGTAAATCTAATGGAGCAAACAAACCATGCCACACCGTCAATTTCGAGCCTCTGGGTACAAATTCCAAAGGGTTGACAACCTGCAAGCTGTTCGATGCCTTGTTGGTCAAGGTAATCGCGCTGTTGCTGGTTGACGAGTTGAAAAAGAAGACGCGCTTTGTCTTTCATTGTGCCACGACTTGCAACAGACAGAAACTAGCCATTGAAACCAAGACAACAACGTGTTAGTGACGTTTTTTATTCGATTTCAATCATCCGTAAAGCAACTTAAACCACAAACCTGAAGCAAGCTGTAAAATGAAACATTGCCGTACCAATCGGGGGTCAGGAATCGATAAATGGGCCCATAACTTTCCACTGGCCACTAAATCAAACACACAAAACGTCAAAAACTCTACCTCATTTGGAAAGCTTTTCCGTACTGTGGAATATTCCCGCGCAAGAATCCTTTCAATCTCTTCCTGCCGTAAACCACGTAACTTGGAGCGTGAGCATCCTCTTGTTTGGAAGCGAAGAAACGTGAATTCATCGTGAAGTCGTTCGATTTCCAGCTCGTTAAACTGCGTCTGCTTTCCAAGCGCAGTGATCTCAGCTTTACGCAGATGAGGTACGCGACGAAGTGTGGCTCGCACGTCTTCAACGAACTCATCTCTTAAGCCGTACAATGTGCGACCTTCTTGAAGAAGTAGCTGCGGAGATATCTCGGTGATCTTTTGACACTGCTCGAGAATGATCTTGTAGATATAACTCGAGTCCCACTGCTCCGTTTCCTGCACGAATAGTGGGTTTCAGCGCACGGTTTTTCATTGTATCAAGTCACAAGGGATCAGCGGACCATGTAAAGCTTTATCTTGTCGATAGCGAGCTTGAAATAGTGCAGCGCGACCACTAGATGCAGGATCGTACCGTCCGCTTCTCCCAACATGGCATTCCAGATCTCATATAGCACAGCCAACGGTACTTCGCCCACCCAAAGCGAGACAAACCATTTACAAGACAAAAGTGTTGTCACAAGAGACAAATGAACCTGAATGGACGTGAACAAATGGAAAGTCAGACCACGCGTGTCGTTCGAATGTAACTAGTCTCTGCTAAGTGCGAACCTTTTCAAGGATCGGGTGATGCGGCACGAGTTTCCGAACAACCAACTCATGGTACAATTTGCAGTCCTATAAGAGATAGAGCACATCGATAAGTCAGCTCATTTAGCGACAAAGGCTGGAGAGAGAGAGAAAGAGGGAGAATAGACGTGAGCTGCGCACCACTTGGAAGCCGTGGAGCTTTGGCGTTCGTGCAAAAAAGTCTTCCGGAAAGATTCTGTAGAAGAAGAAGAGACCAAATCAAAAAAAGAAAATGGGTTCCCCACTATGCACGGCCTACCTCTCAATGACACTAGCATAGATCCAGAATGTTTCCTCTTGGTCACATTTATCGTTCACGTTGCCCAATAAAAAGCACAAGACATCGGCATGACCTTGCACGTAACCTACTCGAGGATTTCTCTGATGAATCAATTGTACAGAAAAACAAAACCTTGAGTTGGTCGTCTTGTAGTCGTCGTAGCTTCTACCGTACCGCGCTGTACGCTGCCAGTATATTCCTCAGTATTGGCACATACTGTTCCATCACGTGCGACGGACACTCTTCATATGTTTTTGAGTCGTCTTGAGAAAGCAAGAAGAGGCGGATGGAGTCGCCTGTGCGTGACAAATCCAGCTCTATCTGGTGCAGATCCTCTTCGAGTTGGGACGACCTGCAGCTCTGACTGAGGCAACGATAATCCTGATAACTTAGTTCGCTGCTGCGCTTGAGCTCGCGCGCGCCAGACGTGAGGAACCAATTCGCCCGCGGCTCTTGCATCTTCTTCTGGTTACCGGTAGATATACCGGTAGGAAAAGTATCACTTCAACCCTGAAAAGTTTTTGGGTTTCCTGAAGTAGTGTGTCAATTAGGGTTTCACACGAACCAAATCTTTCTTAGCCTAAGAAAAACGCGATGTCGTCGGTCCAAGTAGCGCCTACACGCATGCAAGTTGCTAGCATAGACTACTACACTACTACGCGTTTCGAATAGAAACATAGCATTCCATTAACTGGCGTTTATTTTCTTCACTCTACAGGGCGCTGACTACCTTTAAGACCAAGAGTGTCGGCGCGAAGAAAGGTTTGCACTTCTCACTCTCTTTCCTCTTGTCCCCCTTCCTTGCTAAAAACTCTAAAGCTAATGCATCGATTCCTTATTATAGGGTTTGAACTGCTGAAAAAGAAGGCCGATGCGTTAAAGATGCGATTTCAGGCCATGTTACGTGAGATTCAAAAGGTCGTAAAACCTTGTGGCCTGTTGCTTCAACATGGCGAGCACTTCTTGACGTTTAAACATCCGTATGATTGCAGACCAAGTTGGCCATGTCGACGGAGGCGTCCGAAGCCTTTTTTTCGCTCACGCAAGCACAGTATGCAGCTGGTGACTTCCGCACTAAAGTGATCGAGTCGGTGAGCACGGCGGAGATCCGCACGCAGAATCGAATTGACAACGTGGCTGGCGTAAAACTCCCAGTGTTTACGGAGGTGGAAGTGAGTCGAGAAAAAAGCGAGAATATTGGTCTGGCCGGTGGAGGGGGCAAGATCCAGAACTGCCGCGAGAAGTTCCGCGTGTTGCTTCGTGCATTGATAAAGCTCGCGTCGCTACAGGTGGGTGGCACCCCTCGGCACGATGGCATGACTTTAAGAAGTGGACGCTAATTGTGGGTGTGGTCTTGGCGACAGACCTCGTTTGTGACGCTGGATGAAGCTCTGAAAGTGACGAATCGGCGCGTTAACGCACTGGATAATGTGCGTTTGATATGCTAACTCTCACTTGCTGTTTTCTTTGGGTGATAATGGGTGCAATAATTGCAGGTGACCATTCCTCGAATTGAAAAGACCATCTCGTACATTTCAAGGGAGCTAGACGAGCTGGAGCGCGAGGATTTTGTGCGGTACGTTTGACTTGCTTCTTTCGATTTTATTTCACTCGTTTGTCTAGCTAATATGACAAAATAACAGTATTAAAAAAGTGCAGGCTAACAAGCAAGACGCTGAGAAGGTCGTTCAGGCCAAGAAAAAAGGTGCGGTAATTTATAGCATTATATTACGTGTAGCCTCATGTCCTCATGATATTATGCTATAGAAATGGCGGCCAGTAAGTCTTCTGCCGCCACATTGGAGG
>MIQA02008564.1:0-11338 GCA_001887855.2 Sclerospora graminicola | reverse complement strand
GGTACACAAGGTGAGCTTTTAACATGGATCATCCAAGTCGTCACGACCAAGGTGATGGAAGTGACCGATTCAGCCGGCCGGATGCCGGATCGGATCATGACTCGGATGGACGGAGTACCCCCTCCGGTAGTCAGTCGTCTGGGACCCCCGCGGGTGTTCGCGTCTCAGGAAGATTTTCTGAGAGCGACTACACCACAATGGTGCGCGTGCCCGGATCTCTTGGTGACCCTGGATATCACCGCGAGTCCCTAGCGGGCGAAAGACCTAAACCTGTCAAATTTGTTGACGATGTTGTGTCGGGTGCATTGGGGAAGGCATATCGCCCCCAATGCTGCTAAAGATGGAAGGATGCGATGGTCGCCTCGGATTGGGGGAGTTCGAGGTTGACATTAAAGAAGAAGTTACTCCCCTAGAGGCTCCGCCGGGGGCGTATTACGGTACTACTTACTGTAGTGCCGGCCGCTACACGGATGGAGCCGGATCGGACTATGGTGCAAGTCGCCATAGTCCGAGGAAGGATCATGGTTCCGACCATGATCCTAACGAACAAATGCATATTATGGATATAAAAGAAAAAATTAAGGAAGAAAAAGCGGAAGTCGGATACGACCGGAGTGGGAAGCCGGCCGGATCGGGACCAAGTCGCGATCTGGCCCCCCTACCCCTAAAGAGACCGGATTGGCAGGGATTGGATTATCCGACCCACAAAGATAAACCGCGTTTCGAAGAGGAAGAAGAGAAGCAGGACGGCCTATCGACGGATATAGACTTGGAACGTGCTTTCCATCTACACGAGTTGGGGCAGTTCTTGCGGATGGATAAGGTGCTGAAAATAACACGGCCGAAGATCATAGGCGGATTGAAAGGTCCCGTCTCTCCCCCAACTCTCTCAGACGGCCACGTGTCCCTTATTAGAGGACTATTCGATCAACTCAAACAAGCCGGCATTAACACCGGCGTGTTTGATCCGAACGAGTTGTTTGATCTGAAGATGGACAAGTTGAAGGAGGCGTCCAGCGCCCTGCACGACCGCTTGGTACCGCTAGTGGGTTGCTCGCGCCGTCGAAGAAGATGACAGCTACGACTGGAGTGGCGCCGTCCACGCCGCCGGCGACAAGCAAACCGGCCGGGATACACTCGGGCTCTTCGCAGTACGAGTCTGCCCCTTCGGAAGCAGACTCATCTGATTCATCGGTGGGTATCACCCGCATGACGCTTGGCCCAAGGGGAGCAGCGCGTGTGGCGACGGCCATGAGACTTGGAGGACGCGAGGATCCGGGTACGCCCGAGCGGAAGAACGCCGGCCAGTACAGTGTACAGGCCTGGCGGACGGCGACGGCGGATCCAGAACCGAAGGAGGAAGACGAAGACGCGGATGGGCGGATCAAGAAGGAAAGTCAATCTGGCAGCCCGGCCGCCCCTCAAGTCGCCCCCCAAGTCGCCCCTCAGGTGCCGGATCACCTGCAAAACATGTTCTCGGCGATGATGGAGCGATACTTGGAAGAGCAGCGTCGGCTGAGCGCCAGCCGCGGCAGTCCGAAGTCACCGAACCAACCAGCTCGTCGTGGAACGCAGGCGCCCGAGCCAGTCCAGTACTATGCGAGGGAGCCGAGTGACGAAGACATGGAGTCGGTGCAGTCCAAGCAGAGTGAACCCCATGCCGCCCCGCCGAGCCGCCAGACAGGTCGCCGGACCGGACGTCGGCCAACGAATAGGAAGCTGTCTCTCAGCGACGTGGATATGGAATCCGTCAAGTCGACCAAGTACCATTACGATCCGGATGACTTGGATCTGGGGATGGCCCGCCGAGCCCATATGGCCTCGGCCCAAGCGTTTGACGCGGATTCGGGAGCGATCACGAGGGTGCGAATGTCGGCCACATCCGATCTGAAAGACTTCACCGGACGCGACACGGACGAGGACCAGGCCCGAGAATGGCTGAGCAAGACGAAGTCGGCATTTCTCAGAGACCGGACGTCGGACTATGAGAAATGCCTGATCTTTGGGGATTTGATGAAAGGTCCAGCGAAAAACTGGATTCAACAGCTCAGCCGGGAAATCCGAGGAAACTGGAGGGGATTGGCCGGTGCGTTCGAGGAACAATACTGTGGATCTGGAACATCAGCGGCGCGACAATATTTCCACACCAAGAAGCGAGCGGATGAGACCCCCCTGGAGTATCTCCATCGCTTAAATGTCGCTGGCATGAGAGCGGATATTCCCGTTAAAGAAGATGCCAGCCGGTCGGAAGCCGCCTGTGAACATGTGGAACATTTCATCAGCACGTTGGACGATCGGGAGCTGGCAGACCAGCTGGCGTTACTGCGGTTGAAGAATACGACGGAGCTGGAATTGACGTTGCGCACCTACCTAAGAGCGAAGAAGCGAGGCCCCAAGGCGGCAGTTGGAACCGGCCGTTCCAAGTCCCGATTTAACGTGGATCAAGGAAGCCGGCCGCCATCTACCAGGACGGCCCGAGCCGTCCGCATGGTCGCCCGAGAGTCAGACGCGACCAGCTCGGAAGAGGAGTATCAGCGATCCGGGGGCGAGTCTGAGGAGGAACAGTATCGGTACTTTTTCTCGGCAGAAGCCAGTCAGTCGTCCAGGCTGCCAGCCGGGTCCGGTCAGTCGAAGGGTTTTCCGGCTCGAACTGACCAGGATTACCCCAGGCGCAAGTGCACCCACTGTGGGTCCATCAAGCATGACGACCGGAGCTGCTGGAAGCGGCTGACGTGCAAGAAGTGCGAGAGGAAAGGACACCCGGCGGAACACTGCCTGTTCACGTGTAAGGCATGCGGGGAGGTGCATGAGGCGGGACTCTGCCCAATGGAAGAATTCTACAACCTGTTGAAGAAGTGGTACGTCCCGACCAAGCATGCCGGAATGCTGCCGCCCGGAGCGGAAAAGATGTTAAACTAGATCGCTCTCCAGGTTGGATTTTGGTTCGAGCCGAGCGGTCTAGTGCTAGTATCTATGCATATGTCGGTAAAGAGGATAATCAAGAAGCAAAGCAAAGGATAACCGACAATACATGTAAGTTTGACGATTACGTCACCCGGTCCCCGGCCGGCACGGCTGACCCCTTCCTGGTGAGCAGTATACGGACGGATGAGTATTCCCGGTCTGAAGTGCGGATGGAATTGAACCTGTTACCTGGCGAGTCGCGAGGTTATTGGAAATATCACTCGCCGGATAAATGGTTCAAGCAGGCCAAGGCGGATGGAAAAATCAATAACCAGAAAGCTACCATGCTGTTCGACTCTGGCGCAGAAGTGTCTATCGTGGACACCACCTTTGCTCGTAAGGTGGGGTGTGAGATAGACGAGACGAAGCGGCAGGAATGTATCGGCATTGGAGAGAGTTCATACATGACCCAAGGAAGGACAAGAGTCAATATTACGTTAGCTGGGTCTTTGGTATATTATTTTACCGCCTGGGTAGGCAAGTTGGCCGGGCAGGATGCAATTTTGGGCATGGACTTTATGGTCCCGGCCGGCATACGGCTGGACTTATCGCAGGGAACACTGACGTTGCCGGACGAGGTACAGATCCAGCTGGCCGGCCGGCGGCCTTTATATGGCACCCACGTCCAGTTCCTCAAGTTAGGTCAGTTTGTAACGGTGCCAGTGGGAAAAGCGGTGGAAGTAATGTTACGACCGCACGACCGGCGGAGTAAGTTATGGCTGACAAGGGGCGAGTGCTGGGTACCATCGTTTGTTAAAGGGGGTGGTCATCTCAACTCTATAAGCGTGACCAACATCTCTGAAAAACCCCTCACCTTGCATGAAGATGTGATTATTGGAATGTGGCTGGCCGAGGACAAAGTGCCCCGCCGGCCGGGCTATGTCACTATTGGCTCAAGACGCTATATCGAGTGGCAAAACCTGGCTTTTCAGGCAACTACCGATCTGGTCAGCGAAGAGGAAGAATTAGAAGAGGACCAGACTCCGATGGTGGATAAACCCGAGTACCGGACCCCTTCTAAAATATTGACGCGGAGCCGGCCGTCGCCGGATCCGGCTGAACGTATTGGCCGAGGCTACGGCCCCGATCGCGGAACTGGTTTTGCCCACTCAGAGGAAGACGGACGAACGACAGGGTCGGGAGAAAGGACAAAGCAGAGTTACATATGCGGTCAACCCCGATGACAGATGGTTTGACGACCGAGGTGAGGGCGGATCGGCCCAGCCGGGTGATCAGAATTCGGAAATAGCCGAAGGCGAATCGGCCAAGCCGGGTGATCAAGATCCCGAAGCAGCCGAAGGCGGATCGGCCCAGCCGGCCGAGCAGAATTCGGAAATAGCCGAAGGCGGATCGGCCCAGCCGGCCTATCAAGATCCCGAAGCAGCCGAAGCCGACCAAATCTGCATTCATGAAGGGGGCGAGCTATATGTGGAAGGCATGGAAGATCAGATGGCGGTACTACCTGAAGTAACCCCCTGCCCCCCAGCAGTCACTATCGACGATCTACAAGTGGGAGACCCGGATGTGAACACCCCGGAAGAGATCGGCAGATGGAAGGATATTATATGGAAAAGACGACATCTGCTGATCGGACCAGGGAACGCACTTCCTCCGGTCGCCCATGGGGCGGTATGTGATATTGATGTGGGAGGCGCCAAGCCGGTCGCACAAAGATGCCGAAGAGTCGCCCCCCAGTATCGGGAAAAGCTGTCAGAGCTTATCAAGGGTTTGCTGGCCACCAAGATAATTCAGCCGTCCACCTCGCCATGGGCATCGCCCATTGTAATTATTATTAAGAAGAATGGGGTGGATATAAGGTTGTGCATTGACTACCGGCTGGTGAACCGGCTGACTAAGCTGATGATTTACCCGATGCCGCTGATAAACGACCTGCTGGAGGACTTGGATAAAGTTTTGTGGTATTGCTCATTGGACATGGCCAGCGGATTCTGGGTGGTCTCTATGACCGATCGTGCACGGGAGATCTCTGCGTTCGTGACGCCCTTCGGGTTGTTTGAGTGGAATCGGATGCCGTTCGGTCTGAAGAATGCCCCCAGATTTATCAACGGCTGATAGATAACGCGCTGTACGGACACTTCAAGATCAAGGCGGATCAAGATCCGGCTCTGGTCGGGGATGTGTTCACCGAAGGGGACCCGGACCCCGACCCAAAACCTTCAGTTTTGGGGCGGCGGTCTTACATTGATGACATTCTCGTTACGGCAACTACCTGGGATTTACTGTGTGACAAAGTGGAGAAGTTGATGATAAAAGTGAAATATTTCGATTAGTGTGGTTAAGAGTTTCTGGAGAAAGACTAAGGTAACCTATTTGGGTCATCAGGTTTCGATTGCCGGATTGGAGGCTAATCCGAAGGATTTGGAGTCCTTGAGTAATCTGCCTTTCCCGCGATCCCTAAAGGCTATGCAATCCTTTTGGGCAGCCTGAATTATTACAGTCGGTTCATCGAGGATTTTGCAGTCTATGCGGCGGTCTTGTATGAGTTGCGGGAGGTGGATTACCATAAGCTGAGAGAGCAGGATAGGCAAGCGGAGACGCAAGCCGGGCCGGCAATATCAGCCAATGAGATGCAGCCCTTTTCAGTTATTTCAGCCAATGAGAAGGCGCCCTTTTCGGTTATTTCTGCCAATGAGAAGGTGCCCTTTTCGGTCCAGACAAGCGGCCGGCCGCCGGACCCCTGCGCGGTCGACCCGGACGACCACATGACCCGAGCGATGGTGGCCTTTGGTATGTTAAAAGCGAAGATGGCGACCACACCGGTCCTGAAACATTTTGATGTTAATAAGACTCCGGTGGTCATCATCTACGCTAACAAGTGCGCCATCTCGGCCGCTCTCGTGCAAGATCATGACGGAGTGTACTGCCCCGTGACCTTCACCAGCCGGACCCTGAAAGTTAATGAAGTCAATTACGGATTGGTGGATAAAGAAGTTTTGGCTCTATTGCGGATCTTGGATGTGTGTTATACTATGCTGGTGTCTCGACCTATCAAAGTACTATCTAGACGGTCGACTCTATCATGGCTCCTGACGGCGAATGGAATTGACGGCCGGCTGGGGAGATGGGCGGCTCTGCTGTCTCAGTGGTCCCTCGAAGTGATTAAGTGTACTAAAGGGGAAGAGGAAATACTGGGCGCACTGGCTGCCAGCATTACCCCCAGGGCAGAAGTGGAGGAAGCACTGATAGCGATCGCACCTCGGAAGCAGCCTCGACAAACTATCGTATTACCGCCGCCAACAGTGGGACCCATGGAGGAACTAATGGTTTTGAGTTTCGATGGGTCGGCGAGTGTAAAGAAAGGGGTCGGGGCCTATAGTGCCATTGTGTGGAAGCTGCCCGAATGGAAAGTGGTCGCGGCCACCTCGGATTTCACGCCTGGCATCACGGTGAACGAAGCGGAGTATAGAGGGCTGTTGCTTTGCCTAGATCTGTTGGCTGGCCGGACACAGGGGCGGATCATCATATGTGGTGATTCCAACCTAGTGATCCGACAAATCACAGGAGAGATAGATTGCAAGGCGCCCCGGCTGAGATTGTTAAATGATCGGGTTATGTCCGCCTTGCGGAGATGGCCGGAGCACGAATTGTTGCACGCCAAACGAGACTGGAATAAGAGCGCAGATCACTTGGCCACGCTGGCCATGCGCGACAACGTAGGGGTAACGGTTTCTGATCCAGCTCTGTTATCAGATCTGACGGAGATCAACCGGCTGCCCGAGGTTATCCATCCGGCCAACACGGAGGAGATAATCCGGGTGAGCGCTGTCACCCGATCGCAGAAGTGCCGTTCTTCAGCCGCTGGCTCACTATCCCCAGAAACAATGAACGAAGGGATAGTTCAACAGTTGCGAGCAGAGCGGATTCTCCAAGCGCAGGACGAGGAAGAGTGGATAGTAGATCTCAAGGCATACCTTAACGGAGACGTAAATAAACTGACAGCCGAACAAGCTAAAGAATGCTTCAAGCTGGCCCCGGATTATGAAGTGGACGAAAACGGGCTACTGTTTTTCTACCGAGACGCCGACCAGCCGGAGATCGAGAGAGATAGATCCGCTCGGCTAGTTGTACCCACTACTCTGCAGCCGGATATCCTCCATCATTATCATGTGAGCTTGGAAGGGGGACATCAGGGCATCGGCCGGACATATCACAAGATTAAGGCACATTTCCACTGGCGGGGGCTTTACCGTAGCGTTCAGGCCTATGTGGGGAGTTGTCCGGATTGCGAAACAGGGAAAGGCCGGCCGACCATTAGAGGGCGGTCGCCTGGGAATATACAGGCCACCTATCCTTTTCAAGTCATTGCGATGGACCATATCCCGTCCTTACCCAAATCTCGAAATGGGTACACGGAGCTGCTGACCTGGACGGATTTGTTTACCGGGCTGGTCATAGCAAAGACCAGCTCCACCCGTACCGCCCAACAGGTTGCGCAAAGCTACGAGGAATGTGTGTTCAGGCGTTTCGGGGCGAGCGAGGTCATCCGGCACGATAGGGAGCCCGGATTTATGGCAGACGTATTCCGAGCTTTCAACAAGATCTTAGGACAGAAGCAGAGCGCCACTATGGCTTACCGCCCGCAGGCGAATGGAAAGGCCGAAAGGATGGTTCAGACTCTAACCAGAGCCCTCAAGATGTATGTGGTAGAGGCGGATCAGTGCGACTGGGACGAATATGCCGAGAGACTGGTTTTCGCTCTCAATTCGTCGTATGATCGGGTAAGGGGCGACACCCCTTTTTATCTGGGTTACGGATGGGATCCCCGATCCACTTTAGAAGCCGCCATACCAATAGGGTGCACCAGAAGCCGGGACAGAGACGCCCGTCGCTGGAGGATGGAAGTGCAACGCCACTATTCACTGGCGAGGGAACAAGTGAACGAACGCCTCCGACAAGCAATCAAGGACCGCGCCGATCAAAATAACGACCGCGCCAGGGAACACGGCATCGAGCCCGGCTCCCGGGTGTGGCTGTACCTGGATCGGGTCAAAGAAGGCTATGCTCGGAAGTTGGCGCATATGTGGCATGGCCCCTTCCGAGTAGCAGAACTGGTCGGAGATCATGCAGTTAAGCTTGTCACGGCCGGCACGGAATATAGCGTTTTCCCAATAGTACACGTTTCCAAGTTGAAGTTGGTTAAGCATTTCCCGGACCGCCCGAATACACGCTTTACGGGGGAAAGCGACCGGCTGGATTTCGATGAAGCTTTACTGCCGGAGGACAGTTGGGACAAGCCGTTAGACCCGGATGAGTACGAAGTAGAAGAAATTTTGGACGTTCGGAACGGACGGAAAACCCGGTTTGGGCGGATCTACAGGGAGTTTCTTGTGCAGTGGAAAAATTGCGAGGAGCGGTCGTGGGTGGACGAACTGGATTTAAATTGCGGAGCTTTAATGAGAGAGTTCGATCGCCGGCGGGCGAGTCGAAACCGCTTCGAGGTCATGCAAACCCACGAAGAAGGTGAGGCAGAGAATTAGCCCGCACGGCTCCAGGGCAACAGGCACGGCCGGACCAACTGACACCATTCAGCCGAGCAATCGGCGGATGGAAGCTAGTCTGGTCCGACCGGTTTTTTCGGAGTCATCTTCGAATTAGTATGGTGCCGGATGGATCGTTTTTTTCGGAGTCATCTTCGAATCAGTATGGTCGGATGGATCGGTTTTCCGGAGTTATCTTCGAATCAGTATGGTGCCGGATGGGAGATGTCGGACGAGAAAGATGAGCAAGTGGTTACTTACGTAAAAAATGGAAAGAAAAGTGTATTATCGAGGTTATTAGCCAGTAATGAATGGAGAAGATAAGAGTATGCAATGCTAGCCTCGTGGGTCATCCCTGGCGAAGCTCAGCAGAACTTGTTCCGGAGTCGGGGCACGCGGAGGCCAGGGTGACGATCGGGGTCCTGCCGGAACTGGTTGCGCCACGGATCTTGTTGATCGAGCGCATCGAGCGAAGCTTGGAGGGTGGTAACCTGACGCCGACCCAATCCTGGATACCAAGTCCCGCTTTCGGCCGAGTTCCCGCTTTTCTCCACCCGGCGGTTGGCCAGGTGTAGCATGATAGGGTGGAGAAAAATATCCAAGTCGCAGTGGCCGTGCTGGATTCCGTCAACCACGAAGTTGCAGAGCTTAGTCCAGCTCTCAGTCGCGCGGTTTCGACGGTTCTTGCGGTCGGCCCGGTATTTAGCTAGCTCGGGGGACTCGCGCCCGGCGGCAATGGAAATGAAGAGGTGATGGGTTGACTCCCAGATGGCTTGCCCATGCCGAGAGAGGTACCCCTTGCAGACTTCCCGAAAGTCTGCGAACCAGCCGACATGGGGCAGATCGATGTCCGGCATCTTTGTCGCCAGTATGGCCCAGGGTTTCCGGGACAAGATTGCGTTCAGCGGCTCGATCGCCACTAGCTTGGCATCCCAGTCCTCGGCCTTGGGTATAGCGGGGGCCGGCGGGAATATCCACAACGGCGGGCGAGTCAACGCCCGGGTGACAAGGGCACCAGTGAGGTCTTGGATACGCAAGCCTTCCAACTGCGCCTTTGACCAGGGAATAGCCGCAGCCAGTTCGAGGGCCGTCATAACCTTCTGGCGGGGGATCCACAACGGAGGGGACTCCTCTGAGGATTCTTTGGACTCGTTCTCGTCGGATGCGAAGGGGTCCGGGGAAGGTAACTTCTCGAGGCTCTCAGTGGCGACCTCATCATAGTTCATCTCCGGTAGGTCGGGCGCTCCTTCTCGATCGGGAGAGGCGGTGGACGGGCCTTGGGGATCATGAGGGGAGACACTAAGGAGAGCCGGGGCAGCCGAAGCTTTCGACGAAGATCTGGTAGTGCGAGGACGATGGGAGTACTTCCCAGAAGCCGGCGGGGTCGAGATCGAAGTGGGGCTAGGACCCGGCCCGCTGTCTCCATGACCTAGGGCCGCGCTCACCGGCGCGGCGGACCGTTTAGGCCGTTTGGCTGCCACGGGGCCGCGGAGCGACGCAACCCGACTGGACCGACGTTTTCCTTTGTGCGCAGACGAATCTTCAGTGAACAAGAGAGAAGCCGCCTGCTCGCCGGGTGGCGCTGGCGGCGGGTTAGGGTCTTGAGAAGTAATCCAAATCCGTAGACGAGAAGCCTTTCCCGTATCACCGGTCATCGATCCGGGGGCGGACGCTCCAGCGCTGGATGTCCGGACGGCTGTGTCGGAATCAGCGGCTGACGAGAGTAGTGGCGTGGCGGAAGCGGCTGGATCAGGGTCTCGCGGACAAGCTAAGTCAAGGAGGTGCCTAATAGCCTCCCGGATGGGGGCAGGGCCCTTCATTAGACGTCTCACCCGGGCAGCTTAAGCGGCTAGCCGAGCTCGATCTTCCTTGAGAGAGGACAGGCAGTCCGTGCGCTCCTCCGCAAGCTGGGTAAACGCCTCCCGGGTTTCACTCACACCCGATTGGGTTTCAGCGTACGCGGCCTCAAGCTCCCGGATTCGGCGTTGGAGGTCGGGCGATGCATTGGCCGACTGGTATAGCGCCTTCTGATGTTTCGTCAGCTTCTTGGCGAGCCGGATCCGGCGAAACTCCAAATTGCCCAGCTCTAGCTGCGAACTCTCCAATCGTTTAGAGAGTTTAATGTAGCTATCGTAGCGCGCCGTCAACTCGCGCGCGGTCTGAAAAGACTCGACCATCAAGACGCGGAGGTTCGTGACGTTTTGGTCTGAGGACCTACACGGAGTGAGCGAGTGGAGAGACGAACCTAAATAGGCGAAAGGTACTTACTTTGGATCTTCAAGGCAGCTATGGCCTTCTGGTTCAGGACGCGCTGTGAGTCCGACTGCTGTTGGAGGCGATGTCTCGCTTGGAGAAGGTCGGCCTTCTCACTTTCCAGTCGGCTAATGCGGTCGCGGGATTGGAAGGTAGCCAGAACCTCCCGGACCCGGGATTCATCCGCTTGCTGACTAGCCAGCCGGGCGGTTGCAGCCAACTCGGTGTTAGCTTGCTCTAGGCTGGCTACGTGAGTGGTTAGCGCAGCGACTTGAGCTTGCATGGCAGCCACGTCGAACTGCCCTGGGTGATGCTCTGGACCGGCCGGATGGGCATCCGGGCCTACGGCCGATGACTGGGTATTGGCCGGGGAGTGGCCCGGCATGGGACCAATAGGGGCGTTGTCACGTTCAGACATAGGGGCGGTGAAAGTCAAAGTGTGTGAGATGTGATGAGCGCGTGCCTCAACCGTTGTGCGGCTGCGACAAGGCTCAGGGGCGGCTGTGGTGAAGTGCTCCAGAAGTTAACGGACTAATGATGATGGATGCCCGCACCAGATTGGCTGAAATGTCACCCTTAGCCGGATGCCCAGACCGGTCAATAAGAAGACGCGATCTAGGAGC
>MIQA02008562.1:0-10190 GCA_001887855.2 Sclerospora graminicola | reverse complement strand
CAGTTCACAACCATAGATTGATATAGATCTTTGGAAGTTGGTGCTTCTGGCAATCGAATGTACGGTAGATCTGCTCTTGTTGTCACAAGACGAGCTGTCAGTTGACGTTGGTTCAGCCATTGAGCAGCATAATATCATTCAGATTCCCAGGGTCGATCTATTGAAATTGACGGCCCTGGTGCTGCTTTACATGTTTGAAACCACGGTACGTTGTCCCTGATTTATTGTACAGGGTGTGCGAATACATCTTCCGCATACGGCCTATCTTTGTACCAACCATACGGTTGCGGGTCGCTGATTTGCGGGCTCCGTAGACTTTCCCCGATTGCGGACAGCTATCAACACGATTTGGAGTGAGCCCCTTTACAAAACAAAAAAGCTACCCGCACTACAAAAACGTGTCATATCGATGTAACGACAGAATGGGCTATGAAAAGTACGAAATACGTCATATAAGCTTCACCGGAATATATGAGATTCACTATGGGTAAAGTGTTGCCTCATTTTAGAATTGCGAGAAGCATTATGAGGTAGAATCTCCGCAGCCTGACTAGCGGTCTCAAGCCTAACTTTGGAAAGACAGTCAACAACGCTATCGATCAATCTCATCCGAGGGTACTAATTCATCGTGGGGCATCTGGTGGCATAGATGGTTGTAGCGATGTAAAGGTAATGGTAGACTTTCGAAAGCCCAATACTGAAGTACTTCAAAATGTCATTAATTATCCAATATTTGCCAATCAGAATCCATAGAGAAATTGGCGGTGGTTGAATTTCGGTACAAGTGGTAGACCCCCTCGAAATGATACGTTGACCCCCGTTTACAAAAAAAGGACAATAATGTTACTGACTTCTACAAGAACCACGACATATTAATGGCAACACGGTCCTAACCTTTAACAGTTGATAGCTGGCACGGTATTCGAGGGAAAATTATAAATAAATTCGGATCCTTTGCCTGGGTTTGCACCAGAGATGTTATGAAATTCCAACCAAGCGCCTCCACTATCACGAATTTTGAGACGACGGATGCGACAACGATGTGGAGAGCAAGTCGGAGACTGTCTGAGACACTTTCAAAGATTATGGTAGGTATTTGCTCCACTGAGTCTGACTCTAGATCTCTCTAATTGAGCTTATTGTGTTCCACAACTAACGTAACCATTTAAAACTATTCCTCAGTATCTTACCCTTTACTTGTCTTCAAGTTACAGATAGAAAGATTCCAATATTAGTATTGCTAGTTTACGCTTCAAGAGAAACATTTACAATTGGGGGAAGTCCTAAGTTTATGCCTCTAACTTGTTGCCCTTAATCATGATACCGGTAAATCTATCTGGTGATCTCGAGGAAGGCATATGCTAATTGTTGTTTGTGAAACGGTGTCTTTGTACGTTTCTGGTGTGATCTTATGAACGTGAAGAATTCTGGAGAAATCACGCAGCTCACCTTCATTCCAAATAATCTCTTTAATTTGATTCAGAAACTCCTCACTGTATTCCTCCTACATCCACTTCACCGTGGGCTCTTACTGGGTGATTTGCCCAACCCTACGTGTAGATATGTTTGAAGTAACATTATTGTCTTTTTTTTGAAAATGAGGGTCAACGTATCAATTCGATGGGGTCAGAATAATGTTTCCCATTTGAAAAAGACAGAGCATCAAAAACAGAGAAAAAAATTAATAATAGAGAAAGATTATCAAAAATGGAGAAAGCATGAATAGGGTTGTCATGTAGGGCTGCTTCATGGGTTTGGGTGGTGGGTCTGCCATAACCCAAACTCATATTTGGCGCTGTATTAGAATATAGTAGATGCGAGCCCAGCAAACAGAATAGCGATGCAAGTGATGTTATTTTGTATACATTATTCGACCGACGAGATAAATTGTATTTAAAACGACAGATGGAGTTGGTCCTGAACTTTTCTAGCTATTGTCATTTCGAGTGTTGGTATTATGATGTAGGTATTATTTTGAAACTTCTACAAAGCCCATAAGCACCCCGATTGTGGTATTAGAATGTAGTAGATAAAGAGTAAGCAGGTCCATCAAACAGAATAGCAATAGCTTTACTTTTGAATAAATCAACGACAAACAAGCGGTTCTATTTTGTATGCATTATTCAATATCTATATTTTTATTTCGAGTGTTAGTGTTAAGCTGTAGCACAACTTCTACAAAGCGTAAGTTATGCGTATAATCACGCAAATTATGGTATTAGAACGTAGTCGATGAGAGTAAGCAGGCCTATCAAACAGAATAGCAATAGCTGAATAAATTGACGATAAACAAGTGATGCTAATTTGTATGCACTATTCGATGTCGATAGTTTCATTTTGAGTGTTGGTATTATGATGTAACTTTATATTAAAAATATATATATGCAAAACGCTTAAGCACCCCAATTGTGGCAATAGAAGTGTAGTAGAGAAAGCGTAAATAGGTCCAGCAAAAGGAATAGCAATAGCTTTAATCTTGAATAAATTAATTATGAGCAAGTGATGCTTATTTGTATATATTATTCAATATCGATACTTTCATTTCGAGTGTTGTGGTATTGCATAACTTCTACAAAACGTATGCGTATAATCACGCAGATTATGGTATTAAAATGTATCGATGAGACTAAGCAGGGTAAGCAAAGAGAATTACAAAAGCTTTACTTCTGAATAAAATGACGATAAACAAGTGATGCTATTTTGTTCGCATTATTCGATGTCATTTCGACTGTTGGTATTATGATGTAACTTTATAGTAATAAATATCTATACAAAGCGCATAAGCACCCCGATTGAAGCATTAGAATGTAGTAGATAAAAAGTAAACAGGTCCAGCAAAAAGAATAGCAAAAGATTTAATCTTGAATAAATTAACGATGAGCAAGTGATGCTTATGTATATATAATATTCGATATCTATACTTTCATTTCGAGTGTTGGCGTTGTGTTATAGCACAACTTCTACAAAGCGTATAATCACGCCGATTATTGTATTATAATGTAGTCAATGAGACTAAGCAGGGTCAGCAAGAAGAAAACAATAGCTTTACTTCTAAATAAGTTGACGATAAAGAAGTGATGCTATTTTGTTTGCATTATTTGATATCAATATTTTCATTTCAGGTGTTGGTGATATCCATAGCCCCACTTCTAGAGATCGCACCAGCATGCCAATTGCAGCATTAAATGCATTCATTTTTTAAACAATGAAAACATACCTTCAAAGTTGTAAACAAGTATATATTGGATAATATGTATCTGTTTAGTGTGTGAAATCTATAATCGCAGCGCGCGATGAACACCCTGCGTGACGCTGGTTATATATGCTGAGACCACGTCTTCTCCTACATTTGAAAGAGGCTCGACCGTGTTAAACCAGTCAACAAGAGCGTACTCGTGTGTTCGCGTCGAAACAATTTCTAAAACCCCCGAGACCTGAAATCTGACCGACCCACCCACTGGTACAGTTACTGGATCGTCAAAGGTCCAACGACGCGGCGGATTGTGATCAATCGCCTCCAACGAAACATCAAATATGTAGAGGTAGGATAGTTCCCATTCTAGCTCAACATATATATCTCCGTTTGGGTACTCGATGACACCAGCGATGCTCTTAAAAAAAACTGGTGTCCCGCATCCAGCAATACCGGCACAGAAAAACTTGATCGAGGATTGGTCGTGTAGCTAGGGTCATCGCGGGGCAAAGCCCAAGCTCGTGCAAAATCACCTGCTGGTAAAATTTGTCGACCAACTTGTGATGGTTGAATACATGGTACAACATGTTGCGCTGGTGGTGGCGTAGTCGGTTGGACTCCGGATGGTGCTGTCTCTTGTGCAACAAATATTGGGGAAATAATATCTTGTACAAAACTTGGTCTGGCGTCATAGTTCGAAACGGGTGTTGCGTTGTCTCCAGAAGTGTCGATAAAACAATTCATGGGCGCCAAGTGCTGAGCAGGAACAATTGGATGAATAACACGAGATAGGTTAGCTAATCCGGTTAACCTGTCATGATGGACTTGGAGGAGGCAGTTTAGTCCCTGGCGGTCAACTTGGCGTCTTGGTGATTCGTTCAAGAGGCTGATAATCCAGTCGCTAAGGACTGTCAAAAAAGAGGCGTCATTTGCGAGGACACCTTCCAGGTGTATACCAGCCCCCTTGATTGCTGCCTTTAGTGCGCGCACACTGGCCTCGCACATTCGCTTTCCAGCGTCCTTCGCAGCTGCTTGACAGAGAACGCGAAATGCATGTCCACCGCCTCTGGTGTGTGTCGTTTTCGTCATATTCGAGTATGCTGTCACTTCAACTCTGAATATGGTTGCACTTCAACTTCAACATAAAACCTAAAATACGCAGCTTTAATTGGTTGATATATAATAAGGTTTGTTGGCTATTACAATAGGTACACAGGCGAATAAGAACGAATTTTATTGGCTGGAAATAAAGGCAAGATCTGAGGACGTAGTCAGCACAGTTTTACTTGGATAAAATTTAGAGGACGTATACATAGACATTAGATTGACCCGGTATTGAGTTTCGTAGTAACTTGCACATTTATTTTTGCATTTATCGTGCGCTTGACACTAGATGGATGTTTGATAGCTCGCACATACTAAGAGTGAAGAATTGCTTGGACTGGGCCAGCTGAAAGCGTCAAACGCTTGTGTCTGGCTGGTTAGAAAGCATGGTTCACTTGGTGTTGTTGCGTGGCTTGTAGCTTCCTGAAGAGTATAATGCGGCTTATGTAACAAATGCTACAGCTCTCGAGGTTTATAATGGTACAGTGAATAATTACTCTACAGATAATATTTACATGCATCATTGCATCTTATCTCTTTCGTTTGTACACATTAAGATTTCACGTTAGATGTCATAATGTGACTTTTAGTATCATTCAGGTGCGTTAGTAGTCAGCCTGTTATTGGTGCCGTTAATAGTCAGTTACGGCGATATTCAATTGTAATTGGTCTATGTATTAGCTGTTGGTATGACATTTGTCATATCGAGCTGGTCGGAAGTAATGGCTTACTTCGTTTGTATGGGTAGCGTTTAAGCTCCTAAAGTGCAAAAAGCTGGCTCATGTATTAATTGCAATAGCTCGCGAGGGCTTAAATGGTAAAGTGAACAACGACTCATATAATAGTCTAAAGATAATTATTACATGTATTACTACATCTTGTCTCTTTCGTTTGTTATTTATGACGTTTCACGTTGGATGTCGATATGCGGCTTTAAGTAACAATCAGGGGCGTTAGTAGTCAGACTGGTATTGGTGACGTTAATAGTCAGTAACGGTGGTTTTTAACGGTCATTAATCTAAAATTTAACAGTTGGTACTCCATCTGCTGGCAAATTTGTCTTCTATTGGCCGTAATGGTGATATGAAACGCCTGTAGCAAAGGAGACTACAGCAATAGCGCCATTTCCGCTAAAGCGTTACACGTTCGTCTTTAGCTTTGAAAAACTATGAATGACTACGACACGGACGATTCCAACAGTGGTAGTCGCTACATTCTGATGGAGCGCGTGACGGATCTCATATACCCCGACGGATGCGGGAATTGCCTACTCGGTAAAGCCGCCGCACTTGAGATGTTCGTTGCTTACGTGTCCGCCATGACCCGTGCGGAAAGGCGCGTAAGCATTTTCACCTCCCTTAGCATTCTCTACGTCGCCAAGGAATCTCAACCACGTCGTATCCGGTCAAGAGGTGAACGCTCGCGTTTCCACTACTATCTGCCATTCGTAGAGCACGTGTGCAAGTCTGCATTCTTGAGCGGTTATCAAGTTTCGGCATCAACTATCGCTCGTTATCGCCGCGCCATTCGAGAGGGCTGTGTGCATGAAGTATACGAAGATTAGAAGTAGAGAAATTATCTCATCTCATTTTCATGCATGGTAACGAAGGAACAAACAACTATATTAACGGAAACAAGAATATATTTGTTGTATGCCTTTTGTTAAAAAAAAGCAGACTTAGACGATTGATAACGAGTGGCCTACTTGTACAGGGCGACCACCATGAGCTGACATCCGATTCGTTTTCGTTTTGCTTGGACTTGCTCGACAACGCCGACGTCGCTGGCTCACGAATCTCTCATCCACTTCATTTTCGGGGTTTAGAGGCGCTTCAACAATATCTAATGCTTCGGCGACATGGACACAACAACCGAACTTGAACCACCAAGCGCATGGGCACGACCGTGAGTTGATGTCCACGCACCATCCATCGGCTGTTTGATTGTGTACCTCCATGTAAAATGATGGCGTGCGGGCTTCATCGCTTCGAAAAAGCGGAAGCGTGCTGCTGCTGATTCCGTGCTGCTTGATGAGAACATGAGTCTCCGGGGCGTTGTCGTCGATCATGAAACTGAGACTTACTCTCTGTATGCGAGTGTGGCTTAACTGTCCCGCTTTGCGCAGGTACTTGAGCCGTCTTAAAACGTCAGCGGTCACAACGCTATCGGTGGTGAACTTGCTGGGACTGACAGCCTTCATCTTGCACAAATGCTGCATTTTAACCATAAGCATGTTGAGCGGGAGAAGATACCGGAGTGTGTAGTCGCGTTTGAAGGCTCGATTAAACTGCTCGAGTGGGTTGTTCGTTTTGGCCTGGCCGATGGCACTCTGGTAGCACTGCCAGCGGTTGAATCGAGAATCGAGCCATTCGCACTTGAAATACTCAGCAAAAACCTTCAAGCTCGAATGAAGTGACCACTCCTTCAGTGCTGTAGTGATGATCTTCTCAGCATCCTGCGAGTCACGAGCGTAGTGAATGCGATATAGATGCTTGAATACAAGGCTCTGGTCCACGGCATCCAACTGCTTAATTCTTTTTTTCACTTTCATCACCATGTGGAAAAAACACATCAGGTACGTCGCCTTTGGGCATCGTAAGACCACGCTTTCAGCGAAACCGTTAAACTGAGCATCATCCGCGTCACCCATTACATATCGTACCGTCAGATGCTTTCCAGCAACTGCTTGATACATGAGGAAGAGGCTGGTAAAAATCAAGGCATATTGAGTATGCCGCAGATGAGAGGTAAGGAATACGGCAGCGATGTGCATGGAGCGGCTTGCGTCAGATATTCCACAGACTACCATAGGGTAGCACGACTGGTTGACCTTGTACGTTGCGTCGATATGAAGTGGGAAGTCAGATGCTCGACAAAGTGACCGAATCAGGCGTTTTGTCGTCACGCCGACCAAGAATGGCTTCTCTTCCGAGCCGTTTTCAAAATCGGGAACACCATATTCGTCGACGGGACACCAAAAGCGAATGGGCTCGTTTCATCCATGTCTTCCCTGTACCATATACCACAAATCATATCGCGCATCTGACGCACGAGAGCCGTTGCCATCATGGTTACCTTCCTGTGGTAATAGGACGTACGCTGGACTTTGGCAAGACTAGGAGCCGTTTCCTCCGTCAGATTATATACGTTGATCATGTCGCTAAGGATAGCGACGGGACGAGCTCCATTAGCCGCAAGATTCTTCGTGTGTCGCTTCAGCTGGAGCGTCATGCGGTTTGGGACCATCTGGTCTACATTAGCGTGAGATCCGTGATGAAACACGGAAGAGAGCTGGGTTGACTGGCATGTGATCGTCTTGATCCATGCGTTACATATGTCAGTAGACGCCGTGACAGATGCACAGGCGACTGAGCGACACTCCAGAAGACGGTAACGCATGCGATGTGCGTCGGTGTTTCTTAAGCATAGTTGGCACCGATGGAGCTGGCTTGTGGTTGCCGCGAAAACTGGCTGAGCATCGAGGTGCTGCTCCAGTTGCTCAACAGTCGCTTTTGACAGCTGCTGCGACCACATGTAGGTGACTCGCTTATTGACGGGAGAGACGACATCGGCAAAAACAATCTTGATGGCTACGTGTGTTATTGCCATATTTTTTCTTAGAAATGTAGGTAAAGGCCGGAGTGTGTGGGTGATGATCTAAGGCCGCCGTTTTAAGTGGGCCGGACCCACGATTATTGAACGATCCGCATTAATCAGGGCTCGCTTATTGGCTTATGCAAAACCTAATCCACATACTGTGTGTGTTTAGCGACACCCTACTCTGTTATTGATACGAATGAGTGTGTTTTGCGTACATTTTCTCTGTTTTTGCCATCTTTTCTACGCTATTAATGAGCTTTCTCTATTATTCATTTTTCTTCTCTGGTTTTAGGGTTTTGTCTTGAAAAATAGTTTTAGGTACCGTACTTCGAGTAGTAACGTTACTTCGGAAGTGTTACAAAAACATCACTAGATGGTAGAAATTCTACCATCTACCGTAGAATATGAGTTTTTTATGATCATTTTGACGGCTTTTTTATATAATTTTAGAAGTGTGTTTTCTACACTGTTCTGAACTGCAGGAATGACATCAATTGCAACTGTCGATCTTGTCTTGGCTCCTGGTTGAATACATTTACAACCCAACCAAGTTGGTTCGACTTTGGATTTTCGTCCACTCGAACCCATAATCTCCCGGTCCCGGGTGCAGGGCCTTAACCACTGCACCAACCGAGGTCTTGGCTCCTGGTCACATAAGGAATACGGTAAGCAGCATCATGTAATCATACTCTTAAACGGAATTGCAGGCAAATTCTTGGGAGTTGCTAAGGAGTAGGCAAACCGGAGCAGGTGTACATAAACGGGATCTTACAACGTCATAAAAGGGAGAGTCACTTGTACCCCAGATAGAGTAGGTACATTGTGCCAGTCAATAAGTATGAGACAGTCTGGGGGAGCGAGTAAAACGCGCGATTGCTAGTCCGTGACCTCAAAGATTATGTGATTGAACCCCCGTGTGATTGAACCCCCCGCCCGCGCTTTCAAGTGCTGGACATGGGAGGAATAGTGTTAACGGTGTGGAAGGGGTTCGAGCTTGTTTCCTATTATGGACTCGGAAGAAGAAACCTACAAGAAGCACGAGATAGATGCGGCTGCAGCGAAAGATTAGCTACTATAGTCAAAAGCGTTAAAGTGCATGGATCAAATCCGAGGTAAGATACTCGCTACTTTGGAAGAGCTTGTCAATTAGAAGGGGGCAGATGTCGCTGCACAACGATCCGCCTGTAGTCAATTAGTGTATATCGAGTACCCGCTTTTGACACGCGATGCTACACAAGGTTCTTTCCTCAAGAGACCCGTTCAATTTCGGTCTTATGTTTTCTGCGTTAACAGCAAGCAAGACGTTCAGTGCACCGACCGGTACCTGCCTTAAGTGACTTGGAGCGAGAAAATTTTCAGGACGCTAAAGTGCTGACCTTGAATGTCAAGCGGGAATACCGTTCATGGGGGTGTCAAAACTGCGAAGAAATAATACAAAAAACGGCATGCATCAGGAACATTTGCTCACTTGCTCTTCCTACAAAAACATAGGAGTATGTGGTGACGGAACACAAGTAGTTCTTCCCACAGTAAGCGAGCTTCAAGGCAAGTTTCAGCTGCGGCGCTTAATGAGCAACGCTCGTCGTGGATTGTCCGTTAAACTAACTTCAAGCTTGAAAGCTTATGGCGATGGTTTCCACATTTTAAAGACGACAGGATGTAAGACGAAAGATGCATATGTCGAAGTAACTTTTATCCTGTTTTCATCTTCTACATATTGGTTGGCACAGTGTACCATAGACTGCCGCTGTGACACCTGCTCCGGTTTTTAGCAACTCCCCAAATTCTTTCGTCCCTTATTTTTTCGAGGACAGTACACAAGAATTTGATAAGATTTATGCTCTTAAAGCATGCTCGGATCGCATGTGTTCATGTTTCACTGAAACCGCGTCGCATGAATGTTATCTCCGGTGCCACAGATGCCATTTAAGCATTTTGGTGCCGATGCTTAAAGTCATGCCAAATCCATGCCACCAAATTTGCAAGGTAGGTGCAAGAGACAGAACGTACATGTACCATGATCCATCCAAGCTAAAATTTTGCTCTGCGAAATCGGTGTAAGAGCACACTAGTATCCTGCAGGGCTTTTACATCTAGGTGGCTACAAGCATATGGCTCGTAGATCAGGGTGGACAAGTGTACGTAGGTTATAGCCTAAGTACCCATGAAAAAGAAAGTTATCGTCAAGTATCTATAGCAACCGTACAGTAATTAAAAATCAACAATGGGACGAAAGAATCTGCCTTGCAAATCGGTTTATGAGCATATGTTGGCTGTATGAACTGTCCCTAAA
>MIQA02008561.1:0-21852 GCA_001887855.2 Sclerospora graminicola | reverse complement strand
TAGTATGTGGAGCTCGCTTTAAGCGACTCCTAGATCTGCGCTTGAAAGCGCTGGAAACTTTGGTTGTTCATTGAGAACACAATCGTTCCCCAATTCTGTGGATATTTGCTCACGAATATTCACAACATCGTCCGTTGCGACGATGATGAGAATCTGTTCGATCTGATAATCGTGCAAGATTTTTGTGAACTTTTTCCTGCGTTATCGGCTGTAATAATCCAAAGATACCTACATGATCCGGTCCTCTTTTTAGAGCTGAGAAAACATCCCCTCCGAACCTTACTGTTGGAGTGTTGTCAAGCGTGGGAGACAGAGTAGCTAACCCAGTCTTTGTCTGCGTCAAGACGTTTATCGTCTCAATGGACTCATCATCGCGATCAGACGCACTCGTCTGATCTGTTGCATGTTCGGCTACACGGTGATCTGTATCACTATGCGTGAGTGCTTCAACACGAGAGTCCTTTTCACCCGTGTTACCACCTTCGTTCTCACGGTGGGTACATCCCACCGTGAATAAATCTTCTTCACGACGACCGTGGCCGATCGTGAGTAATTCAACTTTATCGCCCGTGTTACATAATTTTTTAACACGCAACGGCTCATCTGTTGCGTGTGTAAGCTCCACTGGACTCTTATCAGAGAATGTTACTCCCGCTGATAGTGTCACATCAGACCTGCTGGTGTCATCGCTATCCACCAGACTGTCTGACACTGCGGTTGTAACGTTTGATACAATTGGGTTTTCACAGGGTGATCAATCCCTGTGGATCCACCGCAGTCGATCGACAGGTTTACCCAGTCGATGATTGGCTTATGCTTGAACATCCAAGGGATGCCCAAGATCACATCAAACTTGTCGTCTAAATCGAGGAAGATGAATCCGTCCTCAACCAACAGTTCGTCGAGCTCAAAGCGTGAGCGAACCACACGCTTACGAATAGTCACGGTTGCACCTTTTGCTAACCGGACTGACAACATACTTCGTGGCGTACGAAATCCAACGAAGTTAGACTCTCATCTCTAACAAAATTGTTCCACGCTCCTGTGTCGAACACAGCGCGAATGGGGACATCGTTTTCATGCGGCTTAACCCTAAGAGTGATGAGAGGTTTCCTCTCACCCTGTTTCTTTTGACAGGTCATAGTCCCGTCTGGGGCTATTGCCCTCACATGCCCGATGTCGGCATGTGAGGTAACCGATCCAGTAGGTCGCCCCGCCCCTACTTGTTGTTGACGTTTTTTTCATCAGCAGAGGGTTGCCCCTGTTGATGTCGCGTGCCAGCGGACTGTCCAGTTCGTTGACTGTGCGGCACCGTACACTCATGGGCTAGTGCTCCATATTCGTGCATCGATTGCAGCGAGGGAACTTCATATTCTTCGGTTTCCTATTCGCCGAGGCAACTGCAACCGATAGGTCCATTGTCCACCTACGCTTTGACGGGGGTGGTATTGTCGGGGGACGAAGTTTGAACTTCGTCTGTTGTTTTTTTATTATTAACATGCACCTGCGGCATGATAAGGTCGAAAGGCTGCTGAGCCCTTCGGCTAGATCCAGCATGCAACGTAGCTGATCACAGACAGAATTCTTCTCGGATGCTTTGGCCTTTAGCATCCCTCAGAGTCTCTGGCGGATGCCAGTAAAGACTCTGCTTGACGGGACCGTCATTTAGTCCGTTCATAAAAGCAGTGGTCTGCATTTCAGGAACTGGCTCATATACAATACTTAAAAGCAAATATTCTGAGCGTAAGCTTGAAGGTTAAGCTTACCCTGACGCAGATCCATGATTTCATGTCTGCAACTAAGCTCCATTTCTGGAGCTTTGAAGTTGAGCTTTAACTCAGCTTTTAATTCCTGATAGGTCAGAAACGCAGAGTTTTCAGCGGCTCTGCGACTCATCACCGTCCAAGCCCTGGCGCGCCCGCCCAAGTATCTTGTGACAAAATAAGCTTGTTGACAATCTTCTGCGCAGAGATTGCATCTTCCACCTCTGCGAACCATCTCCGAAGGGGTTCACCCCCTTCGATAGTAAAGGGCGGTATATGCGCCATTACAACTTCATCGCTTGCCGTAGGCGGTGTAGATAGGGATCACGACATTGATGAAGCGGATCGCATCGTCGATGTAATGTCGTTTTGAAACGACTTACCATCTCGAGTGCTTCCTCCGAGGATTTACCTCGGAGCAGGGTAATAACATCGGACCGCATGGTCCGCATCATCTCCACCGTCCACTCTACGTTGTTGAAAGTGGAGAAAGCCTCCCTCACTTGGTCTTGCGCCTGCTTGACGACATTTCGACCAAGCGGCTCTTAAAACTTACGCCCCGCGAATTGAATTGCGGAGCGAATTGATCAGTGGCCATTAAGACGGACCACAAAGTGCTACCAGGTATAACAGGCTGACCTGTTACAGACTTACACTGTGAATTGCAAGTGAGGTAGCGTGCAATTTTGAACAGGAACAAATGTAATTTGTTCCTCAATAGTTGAATCTATATTAAACTAGACCAGACTATATAATGATCCCTAGTTATATATCTGAATCTATAATTCTGGACACGTGGCTGCAAGACGGTAAGTTTAAGAGTGAGATATACTGATTGGTTTAGAGTTAATAACAATAATTAAATCTAAACGAATCATACAAACATGTAATGTTATACTGATCTCATAATACTCTCATTATTAGATCCCTCTTGGATTTGGTATTTATATCCGAATCGGATTTCCTTGTGGAATATAATAACTTATAATCCAATATTCACATTCAGACAATAAGTCTGAAAATGAAACGTGATATCTAAACTTAAATATCACTTATGTAATGGTCCCCGATTACAATTATCTTCAAAGTCTTCTTTCTGCCACCCTATTGGCCGATAAGCCTCATCCGGCTACCACAGGGATCTAGCGTTACTACTTCATACAGACTGGAGTGCAGTAGGTAGACTCCCGGGCATGTCTCGCCTTACGACGAGTTTCATAGAACTCGTCGATTGCCTTTACCTGGTCACGAAGTAATGGTCATTTCCGCGTGACACAGTACTTCGTGCCAGGCACGGGTCAATCTCATGTCGAGTTCCCTTATCCTTAGAGAGCTCGCATGGAACATCTTCTAGGAATACACCAGCGTATTCCCAAAGCACATCGTAGTATGTGGAGCTCGCTTTAAGCGACTCCTAGATCTGCGCTTGAAAGCGCTGGAAACTTTGGTTGTTCATTGAGAACACAATCGTTCCCCAATTCTGTGGATATTTGCTCACGAATATTCACAACATCGTCCGTTGCGACGATGATGAGAATCTGTTCGATCTGATAATCGTGCAAGATTTTTGTGAACTTTTTCCTGCGTTATCGGCTGTAATAATCCAAAGATACCTACATGATCCGGTCCTCTTTTTAGAGCTGAGAAAACATCCCCTCCGAACCTTACTGTTGGAGTGTTGTCAAGCGTGGGAGACAGAGTAGCTAACCCAGTCTTTGTCTGCGTCAAGACGTTTATCGTCTCAATGGACTCATCATCGCGATCAGACGCACTCGTCTGATCTGTTGCATGTTCGGCTACACGGTGATCTGTATCACTATGCGTGAGTGCTTCAACACGAGAGTCCTTTTCACCCGTGTTACCACCTTCGTTCTCACGGTGGGTACATCCCACCGTGAATAAATCTTCTTCACGACGACCGTGGCCGATCGTGAGTAATTCAACTTTATCGCCCGTGTTACATAATTTTTTAACACGCAACGGCTCATCTGTTGCGTGTGTAAGCTCCACTGGACTCTTATCAGAGAATGTTACTCCCGCTGATAGTGTCACATCAGACCTGCTGGTGTCATCGCTATCCACCAGACTGTCTGACACTGCGGTTGTAACGTTTGATACAATTGGGTTTTCACAGGGTGATCAATCCCTGTGGATCCACCGCAGTCGATCGACAGGTTTACCCAGTCGATGATTGGCTTATGCTTGAACATCCAAGGGATGCCCAAGATCACATCAAACTTGTCGTCTAAATCGAGGAAGATGAATCCGTCCTCAACCAACAGTTCGTCGAGCTCAAAGCGTGAGCGAACCACACGCTTACGAATAGTCACGGTTGCACCTTTTGCTAACCGGACTGACAACATACTTCGTGGCGTACGAAATCCAACGAAGTTAGACTCTCATCTCTAACAAAATTGTTCCACGCTCCTGTGTCGAACACAGCGCAAATGGGGACATCGTTTTCATGCGGCTTAACCCTAAGAGTGATGAGAGGTTTCCTCTCACCCTGTTCCTTTTGACAGGTCATAGTCCCGTCTGGGGCTATTGCCCTCACATGCCCGATGTCGGCATGTGAGGTAACCGATCCAGTAGGTCGCCCCGCCCCTACTTGTTGTTGACGTTTTTTTCATCAGCAGAGGGTTGCCCCTGTTGATGTCGCGTGCCAGCGGACTGTCCAGTTCGTTGACTGTGCGGCACCGTACACTCGTGGGCTAGTGCTCCATATTCGTGCATCGATTGCAGCGAGGGAACTTCATATTCTTCGGTTTCCTATTCGCCGAGGCAACTGCAACCGATAGGTCCATTGTCCACCTACGCTTTGACGGGGGTGGTATTGTCGGGGGACGAAGTTTGAACTTCGTCTGTTGTTTTTTTATTATTAACATGCACCTGCGGCATGATAAGGTCGAAAGGCTGCTGAGCCCTTCGGCTAGATCCAGCATGCAACGTAGCTGATCACAGACAGAATTCTTCTCGGATGCTTTGGCCTTTAGCATCCCTCAGAGTCTCTGGCGGATGCCAGTAAAGACTCTGCTTGACGGGACCGTCATTTAGTCCGTTCATAAAAGCAGTGGTCTGCATTTCAGGAACTGGCTCATATACAATACTTAAAAGCAAATATTCTGAGCGTAAGCTTGAAGGTTAAGCTTACCCTGACGCAGATCCATGATTTCATGTCTGCAACTAAGCTCCATTTCTGGAGCTTTGAAGTTGAGCTTTAACTCAGCTTTTAATTCCTGATAGGTCAGAAACGCAGAGTTTTCAGCGGCTCTGCGACTCATCACCGTCCAAGCCCTGGCGCGCCCGCCCAAGTATCTTGTGACAAAATAAGCTTGTTGACAATCTTCTGCGCAGAGATTGCATCTTCCACCTCTGCGAACCATCTCCGAAGGGGTTCACCCCCTTCGATAGTAAAGGGCGGTATATGCGCCATTACAACTTCATCGCTTGCCGTAGGCGGTGTAGATAGGGATCACGACATTGATGAAGCGGATCGCATCGTCGATGTAATGTCGTTTTGAAACGACTTACCATCTCGAGTGCTTCCTCCGAGGATTTACCTCGGAGCAGGGTAATAACATCGGACCGCATGGTCCGCATCATCTCCACCGTCCACTCTACGTTGTTGAAAGTGGAGAAAGCCTCCCTCACTTGGTCTTGCGCCTGCTTGACGACATTTCGACCAAGCGGCTCTTAAAACTTACGCCCCGCGAATTGAATTGCGGAGCGAATTGATCAGTGGCCATTAAGACGGACCACAAAGTGCTACCAGGTATAACAGGCTGACCTGTTACAGACTTACACTGTGAATTGCAAGTGAGGTAGCGTGCAATTTTGAACAGGAACAAATGTAATTTGTTCCTCAATAGTTGAATCTATATTAAACTAGACCAGACTATATAATGATCCCTAGTTATATATCTGAATCTATAATTCTGGACACGTGGCTGCAAGACGGTAAGTTTAAGAGTGAGATATACTGATTGGTTTAGAGTTAATAACAATAATTAAATCTAAACGAATCATACAAACATGTAATGTTATACTGATCTCATAATACTCTCATTATTAGATCCCTCTTGGATTTGGTATTTATATCCGAATCGGATTTCCTTGTGGAATATAATAACTTATAATCCAATATTCACATTCAGACAATAAGTCTGAAAATGAAACGTGATATCTAAACTTAAATATCACTTATGTAATTTTACCCCATTACATCAACCCCCTCCACTTAAGGTGGTTGGCAATAAATTTTAATATTGGTCAATCAATTGGTGGCACTTGTTGGGCAAAACAATCAATTATGTATAATATCAAACTTCACGATCAGGATACATTTTGGTCGGCATACACGGCGATGCTATAAAGAGCGCTGCTAAAGAGACAAAGAAAACCTCCGCCTTAGCATCCAACGCTAATCTGTCCAGCACGAGCTGTGACGCCGCTAAAGCAACGGAGAACGCAAGACTTGGCGGATCAAGTTGCAAATGCCGCTGAAGCAGCATCTAAAAGGGGGCGTGAAGGGCAATATCTAATACGTTAACTCCTGCCGAATGGAGGATGGTGAAAAAACTTCGTTAATGTAAAGCGATAGCTCCTATTTTACAAAGGAGGAGGGGGAAGCTGATGTCCCCCAGAAGACGACTAGCGAGTCTAAACGCAAGAGTCGTCGCTGTCGACTCTTACAAGAAATGGAAGAGAAATCAGATCACTAGTTCCCCTTGTCCAAGACGTTTCGCCGAGTCGTGATCTTGACTTGATGCGAGGAGAGAGAGCAGGCGGCACTCCGCATGCTAAGAAACATCAGACAGAAGTGGCTTATGCCACTTTTTTAAGTCGTCTTATCGTACAAAGCCGCATGTTCCGTTTGATCACCCAGCATCATTAGAGCTTCAGCAGCAACTGGGTTAGCCGAATTCTGACAGCCCACTATCAAGATGCCCACGGGTTTCATGACAGAGTAGAGGAGCAAATTTCGCCCTTGATATCCTCAAAAAACTATTTTACTGTGTCTGGAATAGTGTTCTCCTAATGCATCCCACTGGTAGAGTGCACGCTTGATCAGTTTCAAAGTACTGGTCCAGCGCTGAGTGCAGTCATTTGGATCAACTAGGGCTTCCCAGTAAGAAACAATTATGTGCCCTGAAATTAGCTCTTCTCATTAGATGATTCGTTCAAACTCTCGACCAGCTTCTTGATTCGGGAAATAACACTTCTTGCCCCAGGACTCCTTGATTTCCTCTGGTCTTTGTTTGTACCAAACGCTTCCACAAGGGCGCAGTTTGCGATGTGAGGGATGCACCAATCCTAATGATAAGATCTATCTAGGAGTATATAAAATGCTCTCTTGAAGTCGAAGCCACCATCAAATGTAGTACCATAAGTATGCAATTCCAAATTGAATACATATTCATCGAAGACTGTTCTGCCCATATCCTCAAAATATCAGACATATGATACTGATTTGACAACAACTCATTTGCAGGACTGGACTTCTTCACTGCCAAAAAATGGGATCTTATGTCGAAATATGAGTCGACAAAAAGACGCGCATCCCAAGGTATTCCAAGGTTTTTGTCTCTTTGTATCTTCGATTACCACAGCTTCGTGTTAAGGTGGAGAATAGGGTAAGGCGCATAAAGACCTTCTTCTTCATAGCACTGATTAATGCGGCCTTAGTAGACGAATACAACTCTAGGACATGTCCCCATATAGCTTTGGAATTAAGGTCATTTAAAAAGTTTGTGGTGAAGTGGCTCTGGAATGAGTTAACGGCCGGATGTAAAATACACCTGGCCGAGGCTGTTTATGATTGGCTCAAATTGCTGGTCAAGAGTACAGACACACGATGACGGCTGTTGGAGGTGTTCGAGAACACTCGCAAGCGCGAACCAGTAAACGGGCATGGAAACAGGCTAAAAGAGGTGATCCAGATGCTGTGGGTCAGACCGGCCAGAAGTTGACCGGCTGGATCAAGTTGGGCTAAAAGGTGGTTGGTGGTGGCCATAGGTGGTCAAGGGACAAATTTGTCAGGAGACAGATAAGGGGCTCCAGGGGAGGTCATCTCCCTGTTGTAGCCGGATGAAACACCGGAGATGGGTGAGTGGCCATGAAGAAGGAATCGGAGTCAACGGCCAGGTACCACCCAGGCAGAGGTGGATGACCATCCAAGCTGGTCACGCTATTTGTTGTACAGTACACAACACGTCTAGGTTTAACTGTCAACGCTATTTCAGGTAAGGTACATAAGCATCCGGGTCAAGCTGGTCAGATTATTTTACACAAAGGGTTTATATTGGATTTGGGGATAAATATCAGTATACGTTTCGATTTCTAAGACACAAGTCGTCATTGGTTCACAGTAGAGGGTTAAACAAGGTCTCCTGAAACCTTTGTTAACCCTCTACTGTGAACCAATGACGACTTGTGTCTTAGAAATCAGATGTTATTGGTTTGCCCGGGGAAGGTTGAAAGGAACCCACCGGAAGTCCCCTTACTGGGAGTCGCTGTGAAACTTATACCCACTCAAGTCGCCCGTTTTTGGAACACGGTTTAGTTTTATTGGAAAGTGTGGTGAAGTTTGGCTTACTGTGGAAGATCGTGGAATATTGTATGGATTTCCTGACTAGGCATAAGATTGGAGTAACCTCTCTATTATCTTTGGTTGGCCGATTGATTACTCTCGGTCCAGCCTTTGCGGTATACAAAACTCAAGTATAACGCCAGTCTGCCCCCCGTTGAAGATTTCCGCCCAGGAGCAACCCTAGTCCTAACCCTCGTCCACCTATTAAACCGGCTTTTAGCTTTTCGCCCTGGTGCTGACGGGTACACAAGGTGAGCTTTTTACAAGATGGATCATCCAAGTCGCCACAGCCAAGGTGATGGAAGTGACCGGTCCACCCAGCTTGATGCTGGCTCGGACCAAGACCGGGATGGACGGAGTACCCCTCCGACAGTCAGTCATCTGGGCCCCCCGTGGGTGTTCGCGTCTTGGAAGAAATTTATGATAGCGACTACACCATAAGTTTTGATCCTTTCTTTTCACCGCAAACCTTACCAACTTGTCATCGACAATAGAGAATGACTGAAAGTAACGTATTGTAAGACTTTGACGTACACTATTGTCCAAAACCGCTAAACGCTAATTCGGAAGAACTGCTTCCTTTTCACAAACTCCACCATTTCATCATCTATGACCCTGGTCTTGTTGAGCTGCTTTCCTCTGGAACCCATCATTGAGTGATTTGCTTTCAAATGATTGGACCCTTGGACGTCTTTTTGCCTTTGAGCATTACAAAATGTGGTGGAGCCGATTTTCAAATCCAGAACGGAAGTCTTGGGTGGAATTCGGATACCCACTAGTTTGGACGACCAACTATCGGATGGGGTACTCCGTTGATCCTGATCGCCATCAGGATCGAATGAATCATCACTATGATGACTGATCCGATCTTCCCGGTCTTGTGACCGGTCGTCATGTATGATAGAATCCATGCTTAACTTCATCTCACCTTGTGTACCCATTGATCTGGGGTGGTTACACTCACTCAGGTGGACTCTTTGATAACAAGGATGATCTGGATCAGGTCGAAAGAGATGACCTTCTCGAGACGGGGGTGTCCTCGGGTGGGAATCTTTACCAGAGAACGAGTCAGGATCGATACTTAGGTAAAGTATCTAAAGGCACTGATCGGGAGACTTCGTCCGATCAGGCCAGCCAATAAAAACGGGAGATAACGAGAAACCACGAAAACCACGATCGTCCACAGTGAACCACAAACGTTATCTCCACAAACCTTTCCAATTGATATAACGTGTTCTAAACACGTGCGCGTGAGGGGGTGAGGGTTAAAAACCTAAACAAAACCCGTCGGGGGCCTTCCGGTAAGCCAACATGCGTCTATGCGCGTCTTAACCGAGAATTAAGTTGAGCTACAGGGGCCTAGTTAACCCTGTGCTCCCAATGACCGCGACATGTGGCGGAGCGACTCTTTGCTTAGGGGGTAAATTCAATCCTCGTGAGGGTGTTTAACCCAAGTAAATCCCGTCGTGGGACTTCCGTCGAGCAAAAGTGCGACTATGCGCGTCTCGTCCGGGAATAAATGAACGGGGGAGCCTTGTTAGCACCCGTTACCAAAAGTAGCGCCAAGTGGTGCAACGACTTTTTACTTGGGGAGGAAAAAGCAGAACCTGATACTAAAATTATAAATCTAAAATCCAGTACCAAATGTAACCTACACCAACCTATGCGGCTTACCTAATACTTATACCTTGAGCTTCTTGCCACCTGATTTATTCCAGCATCTTCGTAGAACGTTCCTCGTTGATCTTCAACCTGATTTGCACTCTTTTTCGACTGATCCTCAACTGATCCCGATCCGGCCCTCGATTGATCTTCAGCTGACCTTGATCTGGCCCGAACCAGCTTTGATCGACCTACAACCGACCTGATCTTCGCATGATCTGACCCAATACTTCTGGGATCGGCGCAAAATCAACTCGGAATTAACTTCAGCTGATCTAACCCGATACTTCTGGGATCGGCACAAACCCAACTCGGAATCAACTTCGAGATCAGCAAGGAATCAGCTTGTAATCTCCTCGACTAGCTCGAATCGGCCCAAAACCAGCTTAGAATCACTTCGAGATCAACTCGAACCAGCCCGAAACCAGCTTAGAATCAACTTCTCTTATCGGTCCAAGCCTGTCGTCTGTCTCAAACATGCGTCAACCTTGGCTCGAGATTAATCTTTCTTTGAGGTTGGACTGGACCAGAATCCTGGAAGTCGATCAGGGCCGGTTCGCTGATCCTCGTAACTGGTATTAGCTGGCTCCAGCTGATATAAACTATGCAAGCCACCGCCACATATACTTCTCTTACATACTCGATGTTCACGTCTTAAGGCTAATCTAACTCATTTAGTCGGTTAGCTGAGATCTCAACACCACGTCACTTGGACCACTTGGATCAGCAATAATCGGCTTCCACACTTGTACTCCACCATAACCAATACATCAAACCATCCATAAACTTTATGTCCTAACCGGTTTGACTTTAAAATAAATCCTGTCTGGCATCTGGACATTCTTGTCTGGTCGTAATACTTGGCCGATCCACTTTTCCCTGGGACAGGGTACACCAACGACGACTTTAGTGCTTTTCTCCATATTCTCCACGGCCCCGTTATCGTTCGCACCCTTTCGAGCCGGGTCGACTTGTCCCAGGAAGCTAATTGACACTTCCTGCCCATCTATGATGGGTGCTATCGAGATCATACTGCTTGCGCAGCGGTGTGGACAATTCCCGTTTACATTTTAAAATCCGCTTTGCCACATAATATGAATTTTTGCGACATTGCTCATCGGCTAGACAATACCATCAAACGCTAGTTTCATCCGAATCATCACAGACACGTACTACAAAATAGTTTTTTACTGGTGAATAAATGACCTTCCCAGTTCTGTCTACCACAGACTCAACTTTGACAGGAGAAAACCCCTCAGGGCATTCGAAGTAAATGATAGCCTCCGTGATTTCTGGAGTCACAATAACACCACCACAGCCGGGATCCATACTTATCGCTCCTTGTCCCTTTCCGTCGTTTACTTGTTGTATGTTAGATCCGGAAATGAGCTCTCAATGCCGCCAAGTTCAGTGTTGACCACACTGACAGAAGTAGCCTCTGTATCCGCCCCCCCATATCTGAATGTTCCGTCTGATTTGGTGCTATCACTAGTAGATTTTCTGTCTATATATATCACAGGGAATCCAATAAACCTGTGAAATCTGAGATGGAGTAGAAAATTTTGATTTTTCCGTGAGGCTTCCTCAGAACTGATGTGAACGAGTACACACTAACTTATCATGAGGCTCAACACCTGAGATAGTTATAGACAATTCTTTCATGAAAACTCAGAACGAGATACAATCTTCATTTTTTCTTTCTGTGAAACTATCCTTTATTCTCAAATTACTAAGAATGACTATAGTCTAGCCTTTATGCTTAGACTAGCCTTACTAAACGTGAATGATTAGTAATCTGTTGTATCCTTAAAGAAAAGAGGGTGTGGGCTAGTCTATGTTAACGGTCGCAGAGTTGTGACTCATTAAAAACCGAGCGAGGGGATTTTTGATGTCGAGAAATCTAACAAAGTGCTGACTATTGGAGCTCGAGTGGATATTCCAAAGAATAATTTTGGTGACGTGGTGATGTTGTGATTGAAAACAACGAGGAAGATATCGTCGAAAGTTCCGACGTACAATGGGGATCTCTAATACATTTTCACGTTGGAATGGGACAATTGAATTACGATGTGATTGAAGGTCTAGCAAAGTACCCAAGCTATGAATCGAGCTTAGTTACACGCGCAGGAAAAATTGCTTAATCTGCGCAAGGTAAGTAAACGAAGAACTAACATGCAAAGACAGACTCTCGAGAACACTCGTACATTGGTAGAGTGGGCGGAGTTGTATGCTCGGACTTGAAAGGCCCGATAACACCTAGGGACCGCATTGAAAATTGATACACGGTGAAATCCATCGACCACACGAGTAAATATGTGCGAGTTTTTTTTTGGCGAAGACCAAGGACATTGTGGCAAAAATGGTTGAGCATTTCTTGGTATTTTTCGAGAGAACGCTTAATTGCGAAGTGCACATATTGCGGATGACAGTGGTGCCGAATTTAAAAATTTGGATTATTTTTGTCGCAATACGGGATTGGGCAGATAGATGAGCGAGGCCGGAAACCAAGTGAGCAACGAAAAGGCAGAGCACATGCACCAAACGGTCTGAATATGGTAAGTTGTACAGTATTTTTGAACGGTTTCAACTTATCGTTTTGGCGAGACGCAGTGGGGTAAGCAGCATACATACTTAACAGAAGTCCGACCTCCGCAACGCTCACCGATAGAATTTCGTACCAACAAGAAGCCGAATCTCAAAGGAATGATGCGTTTTGGACCGCCCTTTACAATCCTGGAAAGGGCTCGTTTGGTACACAGAACGCAGATTGCATTATTGCCTGGAAAAAGCGAGAAAGTGAAAGAATATAAAGTATATTTAACGCACGACAAAAAAGTGGTGGTAATGTAACATGTGAAGAACGCCGAAACTCTGGATAACACCCAGAATAACCAGTTGCGAAGATTTTTCTGAATGAAATTGATAAAGAAATAGAAGAAGACAGTGAACACGCTACGAATGAGACACAGGTAAGTACAGATAAGAGGAAAAAGGAAAAGGGCAAAAAGAAGTCAGTCTGGAGAGGGGAAAGACATGGAATGCGCGGACACGTGAAGAAAATCCGAGAAGGAGTGGTGGACACAGGTGAAGAAAGCGATCGGAGGACGTGGAAAGCGGCGTTTCGAACCTAGTTACGGAAACCGATCCAAGGAATTATAGCGGAGCGATGGAGAGCATTGACAAGGGAAAGTGTACGGCTGCTAAGGGCGAAGAAATTAAGGCACTAGAGTCAAATGAAGTTTAGCGTATAGTGAAAGCACCAAGTGGTATTACGCCGTTGCATACCAAGCGGGTCATCAAGAAGAAGGCGGATGCAAATGGGAACCTGGAGCGATACAAAGCAAAGTGAGTGGTGTGGGGCAATTGACGTTTGCAACAGTGATGGACATGGAAACGGTGAAGATGTTCCTTGCGCTGGCAAGGAAATGGATAGTGAAAGCATTGCATGGAGATATACCCAATACGATATGTCAAGGCGCTAGAAGAAGATCACGACAGCCGTTTGTTTACTCCGAAGGGAGTGGTTGTTGACGCTAAGATAATGGAGAATTTAGCGGTACGAGGCCTGTGATGTTTTGCTTTAGGACACAATATGGGGTTACACAAGCGGGGAGTTTGAGGAAACGTTTATCATTGCGCTTGTACAAAATTGCATCGATAGGTGTATCTAGTATACGAAGATTAAAACAGAAACGATTGTGGTCGGCGTGTATGAAGATGTTTGCTTGTTACAGGCAGTGAAGATCATTTCGATGAAGATTTTATTGATGACATGAAGTGTCTTGGTATTAAAATCTCGGTGAAGTGTTGAAGGTTTTGGATATGCTCATTACGTACGATGAAAAAGATGGGTACCTGTCGGACCAACGAGTGACGATCGAAAACCTACTTGAGGAACAGAAGATGATGGAAGCGAATAGCGTCAGGACACCTATTGGATGCGAGTATGAAAACCTTTCAATGAAAAAGCTAGAAAGCTGTCAATTACAATGGATCACCAAATGTGGGAAGCTTTCAATCTTTTGTGGGGATTTATTGTGGACCGCGCAATCCACGCGACCAGACATCGCGAATGCAGTACACAACGAAAAAAAAGCAGACACATTCACCAGGGAAGTTGGACTGGCATTTAGCTACGCGGATACTGTAATCCTTATGTGCTTCCTGACAGCTATATTTTTCATGACCCAACCCTGTCAAACAGTGATATTTTGCAGATTTTGGTTAAACTACTTACGAGCCACTATAAATTGAATTTATATAATTGGTTATATTACGGTGTCAGGAAGGACATAAATTCTGCAGAAAAATATATGCCAAGCGCTGATTGGCCACTTGCAAGAGTCAGTTGCAAGCCAACGTCAGGAAGCACGGTACTACGTTTTCTAAAGGGGGCCAAACATTACAAGTTGAAGATGGAAGTCACGAAGTGTGGAGATAATGACAGATTGGTTACGCTGGAGGCATATAGTGATGCCGATTTTGCAGGATGCGAGGTGGGCAGAAAGTCAGTTGCTAGAGGCGTACGTCATTGGATGAAATGTTTCTTTATTGTATATACAAGCGACAGGGATGCGTTTCGCTATCTACTACGGAGGCCGAATTCTATGCCGTATGAAGTGAGATCTGATGGAAAGTTACGAGCTTCTGAGCGAGATTGGGTTGCAGACGAGGTTATCGATAACGTTATTCTTGGATAATCAAGCTGCTGTTAAATTTCTTGAAGGGTAAAACAGCTCAACAAAGATGGAGCACGAGGACGTGAAGATCCAGTTCATGATTTTGGATAAAGGACGGAGTAATCAAGGTCAAGTACAAGAACACACGAGATGATTGTAGATCTCTTCACAAACAGTTTGGTTTGCACCACGGCTGCAGGTATTGCAGGAATCGATGGGATTAGTGGGTGGCTAGAGGATATATCTATTTTCTGTGTGAGAAAGAGTGTTAAACTGCAGCGACTCTACTACAAAAGTCTGATAAATTTGGCATGCTGAAAAGATTGGCACCCCCAATTTTCTCTATTATTAGAATCAGCCAATCACACACTGGTATCCCGATTCTTCAACCTTTATTCGTGAACATTGTATATTTGCACCGTGTTTTCTATATCATATATATAGGGCGGTACACCCCCTCAAAATGCGTTTTTGATTGGAAACTACTTCGTCTTAAAACCGCTGACGGACGCTGGGTGCAGGCGTCTTGAAACCACATGGATCCCTTCAAGCTCTTTTTTTTTCAATGTTCAAACGGCATCGTATCAGCTCCTAACCCATGTACATGAATGTGCTTGTCATATCCTTGTTGCTCCGTAGTATTCTACTATTTATCATACGAAGGATCCGTCGACTTATAAGCGATTGATGATCTCGTGGAAAAGTCTTCATTAGAAGCACAGATTTAGGAATTTCGACAGACACCAAAGATATTATTCTCGACCCCTCATCGGTCTTACAATGAAGGCAGAGGGCAGATTCAAGTGGCTACTTCCGACTTACTAGTGTCTCCACGAGAGGTGATTCCTCCGATTTGTACGCTGTCGTGTACTGGTACATCTGTTCTCAATCTTCAGCATAAGAGAGACATCGTCAAAGAATATGCTGAATCAGAAGACGATATAGAGGGAGCCTCGATGCAAAATCGCTATCAAAATCATCGCAAATGTCTCCTCGTTTGTTTTTTTTCAAACTTTTGGAAATGCCTTTCCTCATTTCGTACTGTTGAATGTTGTTACCCGAACGTTTGAAGAAGAATCCAAGCCGGTAAACCTGTGAAAAAGTGGAAATGGTGATCCAGATTACAAGCCAAGTTCAGTGCATCATCCACTTCATGGAGCTGGAAGCAAATTGCAGCGAGTCAGGTACATCAAGGAGAAGTCACGAGCACGGTTTTCTCTAAAGATGGCTCGTTTTTAGTCACAAGTGGCCGAGATGGCTCACTTAAGTATTCGTCAACTTATAATGTAGCCACGTGTCACGAGATAACGAGCGATTTTGCCCTATCGTGTTGTGAGCTTTCACCTAATGAGACTCTTGTGCTCATTGGTTCCTAGGATAACAGCGTCTACATGTACTCGGTGTCTACGGGACTGCTACTGGACAAAGCACTGGTCCATTCGGATGAAATTACGAGTATTACAGGACCATTTCGTCACTTGTTCCTGGGATTCTACTATTAAACTCTGGCGGTATACTTTAACGAACATAGTTGCTGTCCCTATCCGCACATTTCTAAATTGTGAAGAGTCCGTTTTGTGCTTGGATTTCACTCGTGATGGACGTTTTGGAGCCGCAGGGACTCGAAAGGGGTCCATTTACTTGTTTCATCTTGCTACCGCCGTGTTGCAGCACCGAGTTGAAGCAAGCGCGAAATACCGAGGGGGAATCTCGGCAATTTCCTTCGTGAGGGACAACAAGTCGTTTATATGTGTCACTGTACAGAGTTAATTGATATACTTTAATCTCCAAGGCAAAGAAATCTGGCGAATGGATATTTATACAGGAGGTCAAGTTCGATGTTTAGAGAGTGATGGGATTTATGCCGTTGTGGGGACCACTGCGGATAAAATTCTATTTGGAAAATGCATGCTGAAGCAGGCACGGAACTTGTTTACGAACTTCCACAAGCTCATGATCAAAGTATCAGCAGTCTTGCAGTAAGTTCGTCCGGTTCAATGCTCGTTTCCGGTGCTGTTGACGGCTCCGTTCACGTTTGGAACCTTCGCAAGAAACTCAATGCGTTTTGTCAGCCGTCGTGGAAACAAACATCAGTGGTGCAGTCTAGCTGTATCCAGACAACAGGTTCCATTTCATCGTCAAGGGTACACAATTTGAAGCAGAAGTCAAAGACTCGTCGACATTTTAGAGAGTATATCCCCAATTTCACAATGTGACTACAATTAGAAGGATGATAAGGAAATTACTAATATAACTTGTTGATACCCGATGTCTTACCCACATCCAGACTACGATATATATCGTTTTTTTGCAATGATTGTTGACACGTACAGCAATTATTACCTGAGCCATATGCGCTTTCCACCATTCAGTTTAGTGAAGGACCAAATGGAATGAAAGGACCTGCTTTTACGAAAGCGTTTTTGATTGTGTCCGATGTGATCACGCCCAGCGCATGCATTGATCTTGAGTACATGTCATAGCGGCGTTCACGCTGGGGAGGCATTGTTTGAGCGACGGGTGAATTGCGCGAGTCACGAGCTCATTTTGTGAAACTTTGAAACAATAATACCGTAATTTGTAAATTGTGTTGATTTGTGGCCAGCCAATGAAAACCGACCGCTAAATTCTGAAAGATTTGGCACCCTGCAAAACTGATTGGGAAAGGGGTACCAAATTTATCAGACTTTTGCGGTAACACAAGATGCATATAAAGGGGCTTGGACCAAATGATGAAAATAGGTATAATCAAATTACATTTTTAGGCTAGCTGTATAGTCCGATCTAAATATACGCGATCTTTATTGGGGCTGAAATTCCCGCATACATACTCTCCTGGTTTAGGGGGAAAATTGCGTTTGGATTAGCAAGTGGAAAGTTCAACGAAGTGTTTCCTTTTCCTCGTAATCGTTCCCCAGTTTCTTTTACTCATGATTGTAGATGAATATATTGGGATTTAATGGGTCCGTTACGCTCATGTCTAAAGAAGACAAATAACACAAGCCAAAATGCCTCAATTCACCCATCATCGCGTCCTCAACCGCCATTGTTTACGGTCTCTTGCCAAAGATTGTAGAACAAAGCTGGTAGATAATCTGGTCGATCGTTAAAATTGAATTCCGTGTTCTCAAAGTGCGCTCGCATATCTGAAGGATGCACTCCTAGAGCTTGGAGCTCTCGAATAATTTGAAGCCGGACTTGGGGGCTATAAGGGTACTGAGCCGCTCGGTCGTGCCCGAGATACTGAGTAAGAAAATTATAAACTGCAATAGCTTCTTGGCCCGGAGTATGCAACGCGCGGATTCTGCTCGTTTCTACACCAACTTTTCTCGGTCTAGATCCCATCCTATCTTCTTGAAGAAAGTGGTCTCCAGTGCTTACATTGCCGGCAGCATCGACGTTCTCAGGAACTGCCTCAATGAAGTACCTTTGAGCTCCGCAAGTTACTGCCGTGAGATATCCATAGCTACCATAAAGTGTCGCCAGGCTTACCAGTCTGAAAGAGGATAGACGCATGAATATAACTTAAATACGCTAATTCGTCGAGCACTTGTTGGGCTGATGTCAATTTAGAAAATGAAACGTGGTGCGATGTCGGATAATTAACTTGATATCATTCATTTTCTGGTGGTATGTTTTCATTTTTTTTAGCAAAGTCTGTACTCAGGAGTACTTTTTTTCTGTCCTACGAACACAATCAAAAGGTGATGATGATGATCAGACATCTTGTTAACTTGTTACGGTTGCAAGAAATCTGGAATGTGCTAGTCTATCGAATAATACTAACTCTTGCTCTGCTGCGTCGTTAGTTTCTGGGTGGAGGGGAATCCTTGTTTGGCTGTCTTGTAAATTAGTCTTGATCCTTGAACACACGTCTTACTTGTTAGTTGTCTCCGCTTTGTGAATACCCGAGTTGCTGCAATCCCGTCTTTGAAAAATTCTTGTACACTGAGTTCTTTCGACAGTACTTTCTTCTTGAATATCACCCTGTTCGCTGCATGTTACAGAGCTCGTCGTACATTCTGCCAAAGAAGGCATTCAGGTGTGATCCAAAACTGGTGTACAAATGGCAGTCATACTTAGATCAGATAACTTCATCGCAGGGACCTGGCACTGGTCTCCGTTAGAAACACAATGAGCTAGAAACTTAGAAATCCTATTGGTATGTTCACCCAACTCACTTCTATTTCTTAAAGTTAAATTAGTAGATGAGAGCTTAAAGTTAAAACAGGGCTTTAAAAATATGCTTTTATTTTGGTTAATAATAGATAAGTGTGTTAGCTATGGTTACATACATGTACTGCTGCCTTCTCCATACTTCTTTGTCCCCTTTCTGTGTCCCTAATGAATGAGCTATAGCCTCTGCTAATGTCATAACATTTTTGAATTCAACAGCGCAAAAGCTTTCTCTAGAGCGTCCAGCATTTGACCGAAGCGTTTTTCCTGTGGCAGTTGATAGCGTGGATGTCCGTCTACGCCGTACTTGGGGTGGCGCCAAAGCCATCTCCTATCTTTCAAGTCCAGATCTGCTTCAACGTCTTGTGACTCAGGACTTGGAGCTTCAGATCCGGTAGAGTTCCTCAACCTTTGGCAAAGCTTGGAATCTCACGTACGACGTGGGTACGTCAAAGTCTATACCGAGACGGAGGCGTCATCAGATGGAAGAACTGACTGGATCACAGGGATCGAAATATCTTTCTTTTTACGTAAGGAGTGAGTGAGCTAGTGACTGTCCAGAACTGCAGTGGACAGATTTTTTTTTTCATTTTTTTTTCTGCTCAAAAATCGTACGTACCAGTGCCCACAAAAGCCTATATGCTAACTGTATTAATGTGAACAATACGATAGGGGGGGCACATTAAGTAAGCACAAAAGTTAGGTAAAGTGACTTTACCAATCTGCAACAAATGGTGCTGCTATTAATATCACCCACCCGATGGTCATTAAAAGGATTTCAGCAAGTAGTAGGCGATTTGCGGCGTACCCTCAGCACCCGCACGCGTTATAAGTAATGAATTGGCTGAGCTAAGCCGCTAACAATAATAAAAGCAAAACATGGCTCCGTCAACTAATTCGAGACAAACAATTTCCTTCGTACATGAGCAATACCTGGATCTACTCTATGCGTTTGGCGCCAATTTGTTATGCCGTCGATCTACAAAAAAACACTCGTCTGAGATCACGTTTATATTTGTCAGTCGAATATCCGAGCAGGTAGGTCTATCATGCGTATAACTGTATATTGGGTGAGTCTATGGGTAATATAAAGAGGCGCCCAAAGCAAAATGCATTCAAACTGCATCGTTATTCTGCCTCCCGCCGATTTGGAAGCTTGTTGTCGCTGAATGCCAGTCACAAAACCGGCATTCGGTCATCCCCCGATTGGGAAGGCATATCGAGGGTTACATGACGTATTTATTTACTCAATAAGACTCACAAATGTAAAATATGCCTCTTAAATTACTATTCTTTTAACGACTGTACTTCGAAGTAGTACCGTATCTCACCCCCCCATAGATGGCGTTTTTATATCTGGACCACTCCCACATGAGGAGGTGTGACTGTTAATAAATCGTTCCACTTTGATTGGGATGATTGGGGATTTGCTCACTTTGATTGCAAAGCTTTTGTGATTATTGTTATATTTCTATTTCTATCCCCTTTGAGTGCAAACCTTTTGTGATTACTAGTAACTGTATTTCTGTTTCTATCCACTTTGAATAAAAACTTTTTCATTTTGTGGTGTACTTAAGTAGTACAGTCACATCTACCAATGAGAACTCCCCCTACGTGGAACAAATCCTGTATCTAAACCCGCAAGCAAATGGATGAGCGAATTCCCCCTTTACGCGAGTCATTTTATAAGTAGTCACCAAAAATCACGAAAAAAATTTCTAGGGTCGTGACTTCAGCCATGACACCAGTCCCCTTTTTTGCAAAAAATGACCTTGTAAGCTCGCTTGACGAGGTAAACTTTAAATTGAAATATTTGCTTTGCTAAATGTATGGGTCAGCACATATCTGTCTTCTTCTTCTATCATAAGTTGGTCGTCACAATTGCCGGTGGGGGAGCGAAGAATATCACAAACAACGCACAGCGCAGACAATCATGCAAGCGCGCGCTCTGAATCAAAATGGCGGCTTGACTGCTCAGGATGGAATGAAGACGAACAAGGCACCGAAGCTGCATATCTTTCGCAACAGGCTTCGTCCATATAGAAGCGGACGGCAAAGTCCCATCAGCTACAATGGGCTCTGGCACCGGTAATAGTCCTAATCCTACAAGAATGCATGTAATAGGCTGAAAATCTTGAAGACGATGATACTTCTGCGGGTCGCTAACAAAGAATCACACAAAGCCTTGCACCTGACAAATGCTGCAACCGCTTCAGGAATATATGTCATCTATCCAGAAAGTTGCTAAGTAGAAGAGTTTCGGGCTCAGCCGCATTTCCCGCGATTTTGCAATTGCAAGTAATTCTGTACTAGTGTGGAAAGAAAACGTGAATTTTCTTATTCAGTAAACCCGTCTCGTACTTACTGCTACCATTAGCGCTGTTGGTCAGCCTTATCGCCTCTATGAGTTGCTCTGTTCGACTCATTATATTGCGAATGTATCTAAGGCGTTTCGTATTCAGAAAGAAGGGACTTTGACAGTTTCTTGTCCATGGATAGAATGTACCTATCGTATCTGACCCTCGCCCGACGGCGTCGGTACATCTCCATCTACCCCTCGCGCAATGAGCTTCGGCAACCTTCTGACACCAAATATTAGGATGAGTTTTTTTTGAGTTTTTTCCGTGTTGCACAAGCAAACATGTGTGCTCTTAGCGAAAGAACGTTTGGCATATACTCAATCATTGTACAAGTATATGATAGACTCGTAACTTCAAGTAGTACCGTATATCACCCCCCATAGATGACGTTTCTATATCTGGACCACTATAATTTCTATGTGACTGTAGTTTGGTTTTGGTACACTCACGCCTCACAACCCAGCCACAGCCCCAACAATCCAAATAATGCACTACATTATTCAGTCCTCTGGACTGGATTACCAAAATATCAAAGGATAAGTTCCAGAGCTTGCTCCTCTGTCTTACAAATTCTTTTCGATACGAAATATGCCCTTGAAACCAAAATGTGGGGCGTTGTCACA